>JAFLJL010010564.1:0-22446 GCA_018398815.1 Conus ventricosus
GAGTGAATGTTGTTAATATGCAAAAAAGTAAGGGGAACAGATCGATGTTGATATCACTGTTCTATACTCACTGGGGTTCGACCTCAATACTTGCCAGCGCACTTTCATCAGCACCAGCCTGAACCGTGGCCATTCAGTCCAAGCGGACGTGCAAGCAACCAACACCAGTGCGGCAGTTGGTTCGTTAGTGAAAGTGAAGTGAAAAGAAAAAGAAAAGAAAAGAAAAGACATGATTCGTGAATAGTTAAATCACCGGCCAGTAAAGAAAGATCTGTTTATAACCCGGTTTTAGTTAATGATGTTTTAAGACAAATGATTTGTTGAAGTTCAGAAAGAAGAATGTTTATTCATTTGATTCCATATGTAAAAATTGGGGTTTCGTTCTAATAACATGTAGTAAATTATAGACTGTACCTAGTGTTTGATGTACGAATGCATGATATATGCCTGAATTGTACAACAACCTGTGAAGTGTTTTGGCTGTGCGCTAGTTCCTTCCTCCACTGACCACACTCCGTAGGTGACTATGTCGAAAAGATTCCTTTTCTGCCCTCTATCCTTCGAAAAGATATCACTGTGTTCATATAAATGATGGACCAAGATTTTAAATGAAAGTTGTTTTGTTTTGTGTGTGTGTGTGTGAGTTGTTGTTGTTTTGTTGTGTGGTGTGTGTTGTGTGTGTGCGCGCGCAGCGCGCGTGCGCTGCATGCGTGGGGGGTGCGTAAATATGAGTGTGTGTTGTGTGTGTGTGTGTGTGTGAGTGTGTGTTTGTGTGTGTGAGGGGGTTGTGTGTCTGAGTGTGTGTGTTGGTGTGTGTGTGTGTAGAATCTTTTAATCGAAAGGTCATCTTGATTCGGGATATTGACTCTGTCAATCTGTTAACTTCTTGCGATTGGATTAAGAACTTCGCGTTTACGTAATGTAACGATGATCAAAGAACCATAAGAGACTGATGGGGTGGGGTGGGGTGATGGATAAAAACGCCCTAATCTACGTTTAAACCAGACATCAACCTACGAAAGCTTTCACATGCGATCTGTTTCCAGAGTTTTAAAACAACCCGTATTCATGTTTCCTGCGGATGGTTTGAATGTCGGGAAGGGGACGGAAATTAAGAGCTGAAGAGCGGTGAGGGAGGGGAAGATAGGGAACAGGTAGGGTAAAGAGTGAAACTGCGTATGGCTTATTCGAACGACATCGAATTTATGATGAAACGTTTTGTTTTGTGATTTTTTTACCTATGGGGGTATCAATGAAGGTGGTAGATGTGTGTGTGTTAGTGTGGGTGTGTGTGGGTGTTGGCGTGTGTGTGTGAGTGTGTGTGTGTGTGTGTGTTGTGTGTGTGTGCGTGTGTGTGTGCTGTGTGTGTGTGTGTGTGGTGTGTGTTGTTTGTGTGTTGTGTGTGTGTGCGTGTGCGTGCGTGCGTGTGTGTGTGTCGTGTCGTCGTGCGTGTGTGTGTGTTGTGTTTCGTGTGTGTGTGTGTGTGTGTGTGTGTTGTTTAAGAATCTGTTATATTCCTGCCGTTCTGCCTCATGGTTCTCTCTTTTTCTATTCAACCCTCTTCCTCTGCCCTTACGCCCTCACACCCCCTCCCTCTCCCCTGTTCTTCCCCTCACCTCATATGCCTTCTCACTGTCGTCCTTTGTTTCTCCTCCCTTTGTCGCTCACAACCCCCTGTCTTTGTACAAATAGGTTTTCACATAAGATTTCTCGAGTTACAATTTTAAACACCAAGGGTTTTTTTGTTGTTTTTTTTGGTGTGGCTTAGTCATAGAAGCTCGCTAAACCGCCTATTCCACAATGCTACTCCGCCAACAAGACCTGTCTTTGTTGGCATCGGAATGTGTTGTTGTTGTTGTTGTTGTTGTTGTTTGTTGTAGTTGTTGTTGTTGTTGCTGTCGTTGAATTTGTTTTGTAATTATACACTTAACTTTTTTTTTTTTGTAATCCGATTGCCAAACTACAAAATTGGAATTGTCAGCGCACTCACGTTGACCCATATTTATCCCAGCGTGAGGGATGGCCGTATTGGATTCAATGTGCCGGTAGTGTTTCCTTGCATGTACAGGCAAAGCTGGGTTGCTTTTTGTTTGCCTGACAGAAATCACATTCCCCTTTTCTTCCTTCTTCTTCATCCTGTGTTTCTTCTTCCTTTTCTTCCATGTGACAGAGTTGGAGAAACAAGACTGATCACTGTTGATGAATACACCATAACACTGAAACTGTACCAAAAACTGAAGAAGAAGAAGAGAGAGAAGAGACAGAGAGAGAGAGAGAGAAGAGTAGGCGGGGGAGGGGGGGACGGGAGTAGAAAAAAAAAATCGAATCAATAACCACGTCCCCAAGCAAGAAAATGGTATCCCCACGTCGATGACAAGAACGTCAAGCGCGTGATGAGAACCTTGAGCGTCGAAGAGAGAAGAGAGAGAGAGAGAGAGAGAGAGAGAGAGATAGAGATAGAGAGAGAGAGAGAGAAAGAGAGAGAGACAGAGACACCCACAGAGAGAGAGAGAGAGAGAGAGAAGAGAGAGAGAGAAGAGAAAGAGTGAGAGAGAGAAAGAAGAACCCCCCAAGACGTGTCAGTGGACTAAGAAGCATAAATTCCGACTCATTTGTGAAATCCTATACGTTCGCGCGCGCGGGCGCTCTCAAACACAGTCACATCACACACACACACACACACACACACACAACACACACACAACACACACACAACTCACACACACACACACACACACACACAGAGCAGTGGAAACAGACGACCTTGCTTTGATTCTTCGTCAAAGAGAACGCTGAAGAAACCAGGTACGCTCAATTTCGTTTGTTGCCGTTGTTGTTGTTGTTGTTGTTGTTTGTTGATTCTTCGTATGTTTGTTTGTCTGCTTTATCATTTTTTTTTTCCGGTGGATGGCATGTCCTCACTCTGTCCCTGTCTGTCTCTTCGTTGTCTCTGTCTGTCGTCTCTCCTCTCTCATCATCTCTCTCTCTCTCTCTCTCTCTCTTCCTTTTTAACCTAAGTGGCCAGTAAACGGTTTCTTCTCCGTGGAATCTCTCAGAAAGTACTCGGCCGATCCTTTCTGAAAATTACATGTATGTGTATTGTTATGGGTTACGGATGAGCCCGAGTTTTGAGTTTACCATATAGCCGTTACAAACGGACTGTAACGCCTGTAACAGTTTTTTCTTATGAATATCTCAGAAAGTACTTGGCGACTTTGTGAAATTGCAGTATGTCACTATTGGTTACGATGATGCCCAATGTTTTCAGTTTACCGTTGAGCCGTTACTAACAGCTGTAACGCCCATAATGCTTTTCTTTTTTAATAAAAGTCACAAACGTACTGGCCGATCTTTCCTGAAAATTGTTTGTATGATTCATTATGGGTTTACGGATCCCTTTCCGAAGTATTAGTTTACCGTTATGGCCGTTACTAACGGCTATAACGACCCATAACGTTTTCTTTTTCTTTTTTTCTATGAAATTTCAGAAACACGTGCCGATCTTTCTGAAAATTTGTAAGTATGTCATTATGGTCTCGGATGAAGCCCAATGTTTTAGTTTTACCGATAAACCGTTACAAACAGCCCATAATTGATTCTTCTTCTTATGGAAAATCCTTCAGAAAGATACTTGCAGATCTTTCTGAAATTGTAAGTATTCATTAATTCCAGATGATGGCCGATTTTACCAGAAATAGCCATTACAAACGGTTATACCAGCCCAAGCGGTTTTTCTTCCCTCTTTATGGAATTTAATCACGCGTATTCAGGATAAACTGGATACGTAATATGCTTAGCATCTTGTCTTTTTTTGTGCCAGATGCGAGAGACCGCTGATTGTGCCAGGTGCGAGAGGACCCTGATTGTGCCAGGTGCGAGAGGACCTCTGATTGTGCCAGGTGCGAGAGGACCGCTTGATTGTGCCAGGGCGAGAGTACCCGCTGATCGTGCCAGTGGCGGAGAGGACCGCTGAGATGTGCCAGTACGAGAGGTCCCGCTGATTGTTTTTCTTTCCTCGTCCTAAAAGCGAAGTGGACGGCGATGATCCGGCCCTGCTCCCACCGTTTGCTGGTGTGATGGTGACCCCTGTGGGCTGGTGGTTGCTGGTGCAGGCGTACGCCACCGAGCCCTCCGGAGCAGTGTGACAGCAAGATTGCACATCGACTACGGGGCTCATTCACCTCGGCAATGACGGCGTCCACCCCCTACAACATCACCACCGCCAGACCGCTACGTCCCTTGGACGACATCAGTATTGCTGCCAGCTCCTATAAAGTGGTATACGTGACACTCTTTTCTCTCTCTCTCTCTCTCACTCTCTCTCTCCACTCTCTCTCTCTCTCTCATCCACTCACTCCTCTCTCTCTCTCTCTCTCTCTCTCTGCTGCGTGCTATGCTGGTGGGAATGGGGGTGTGTGTGTGTGTGTGTGTGTTGTGTGTGGTGTGTGTGTGTGTGGTTGTGTGTGTGTGGTGTGGTGTGTGTTAGTGTGTGTGTGTGTGGTTGTGTGTTGTGTGTGTGTGTGTTTGTGTGTTTGTGTGTGTGTGTGTGAAGTGAGTGAGTGAGTGTGTGTGTGTGTGAGTGGGGGGGGGTGGTCCAAACCAATTGACGATAATGATGAGGAGTGATAATGATGATGATGAGATGATGAGTGTGCACATCGAGTGTTGTGGGTGTGTGTGTGTGTGTGTGTGTGTGTGTGTGTGTGTGTGTGGTGTGTGTGTGTGTGTGTGTTGTTGTTCGACAGTTTGATAATGAATGATAGATGTTGATGTTGATGATAATGATGAGATGATGATGAATGATGATGATGATGATGTGTGTGTGTGTGTGTGTGTGGTGTGTGTGGGTAACAGTTTGATGAATGATATGATAATGATATTGTTAATGCTAAGAGTCAGTTTGTACGTGCAACGCGCGCGTGCGCGTTTCTGTGTATTAGTATGTTCTGAGTGCGGGTGGTGTGTTGTGTGTGTGTGTGTGTTGTGTGTGGTGTGTGTTGTGTGTAGTGATGAGTGAGAGATAGAGAGGAGAGAGAGAGAGAGCGATGAGAGAGAGAAAGAGAGAGAGAGAGAGAGAGAGAAGAGGAGAGTAGAGAGAAGAGAGAACGAGAAGAAACAATGTGTACATACACAATACACGGAAACATAAACGAAGTAGCTAAAATCTTTGTAATGAATAAAAAACCAGATGAACATCAGTTTGCTTTTTATTACATCGCCACGGTAGTAAAGAAATATAAATATATCAACTAAAAGTGCATTCGGGTGAAACCCAAAACCTCCGCCAAAGATGAGATAATTTTGGACCCCAGCCCTTTGAATCAGTTCATAAGTAAAAACACAAATAAACACAGTATAGAGCCCATAAAAATGTAACACGTTACGGCCTGAAAATAATCACCTCTCGCGTAGAAATACGAAATACCAACATTTATATCACTAGAAAAGATGAACTATCGGTGATAAGATCACATTCGAAGAGAATAATCGTTCTGAACAGCAACAGCAACTTCATGATTGGCACGACCGACCCCTGGAGGTCTGCCCTGACAGGAACGGTTCTCTAGTGAGTGAAGGGAGTGACTGACCACACACGTATATACGCCTCCGCAAGAGACCACACAATAAAGATAACGATAACAACACCCCATTTATTCACACCAAAATAAACCTTCCAACACAACGCACCCATGCACGATCACAATAAGCACTCCAACGCACACAACATGCACAATCAAACGATCAAGGCCCTCCAACGCACACACATGCCACAATCACGATCAAGCACTCTAATCGCCACCACAACATGCAACAATCGCAATCAAGCACTCCCACACCCACAACATCCGATTATCAATAAATATTTCCACCCTACTACTACACAATCACAATTACAGCAATTCCAGCACATATACATTACACAATTAAAAAGAAATATTTCCCCAGTATTGACCCTTTCTCACACCACGATGCGTCCCCATCCCTGCCCCTGTCAAGTCCCGCAGTGGGGACACCCTGTCGCACTAGGTGGCACTCCGAGCCGGTTTGTTCTCGCAGGGAGACGCGACCAAAGCCGACACCCCGACTCCTCAAGCGGCAGTGAAGACGTGTCCCCGGGTGGGGGGGGGGGAACGTAGCTGTTACTGGAGGTTCCTGACGGGGGTCAAGGCCGGCCATCGAGACGGCGGGCTCCCCCTACAGTCCACGGTCCCGACCAAGGCGTGGCCTCGAACCAGCGCGTTTCACCATCTCGTCCGTGTCTCACCCAGAACGTGGCCTCGAAACCAGCACGTGGCGAGGCACATCCAGTTCGTGCTCCAGGTGAAGCCCCCGGGAGGGGGGCGGACGTAGCTGGGAGAGAGTCGAGAGGAGGGAAAGAAAGAAGGAAGGAGGAAGGAAGAAGGGTACAGCTACCGCGTGGGTGACCCCGAAGAGGCGGTCAAAGGACTCTCTCTACGCCTGTTCCAGTCGAGAGGACAGAGGCGAAAGATCGGAAACAGAAGAAATGATGTCCCTCTCCTACAGCAACTGCAGAATTGAAAGTACTGACTGTACTCTCGATGATAAGGAACAGACCCAGGGACTGGGAGCAGCGCCCCCAGAGACATCTTCCGCCTCGAGTGAAGAGCTAACCTCCCTCACAATGGCGGCCAACATCATGCGCGACACAAGTGAGCATACTCAAACTAAAAGAAACGAAGCACGTGCGACCATTGTAAAAAAACAGCGAGAGGCCCGATAGACAGAAATTCGAGAGAAAGGTACCGGCCACCCGTGAACTTGCAGGAGAATATCACGGGCGGTGGAATAAGAGAGAGAGAGAGAAAGCAACCGAAGTTGACTGAACCACACCAGGTGCAACTGCACCACAAGCCACCCTAAGGTAAGGATACACGACAACAGCAATCGACAATAAACAAATAAGTAAATCCGCCACCCTAGTGGGTCGAACGTCGTAGCCTCGTGACAAAAACTCGTGACAAACCCCCTTCTCTAAAAGCATCTGTTTCTCTGAGATACCGTCTCCTTTGGAAACCTCGTCGCATGGCAACTTCACAACAATGGACCGAACCCAAATACTCTCTATGATCGACAGAGACGACTGAATCCAGATACATACAGTCAACGATAGAATCACACGGAAATACATAATACTACATTAATCAAAACAACTAAGCAAACCTTCCAACCAGAAAGTAACAATCCGAACCATTGGTGATTCACTACCGTTAACCACACTGAAGTGACAACTGTCATCTACCCTGACACAGAGACCCAAAAGGGGATATAACCCTGTTAGAGGGAGGTGTCCCTCAGACTTATTTTCCTAGCTAACTACGGAGCATCGGCTAGGGGAGAGAGTCACATCCGTAATACAGGAACCCTTGATATGACGGAAAAGTGAACGCATGACTCTCAGCTCCACTGCCCAACCCATGAGTCGACGACTGACAGCCGGATCCGGTCCAGGTTACTGAGAGGATGATGCATCGCTCACCAGCACAAACTCACGGCCAACAAGTAGGGGTAAAACATTCCGATGCCCCACAACGACTGCTAAACACTCTTGTTCAATCGTGTGGTACCTAGTCCATCGCAGTCAGTGAGTTTATTTTGCCTCGCATACCAAGCCGTTGAGTCCCTTTCCCCTGATCTTGAAGCAACACAGCCCCCAATCCCCACTGCGGAAGCAATCAGTCCGCAGGACAAAAGTGAACTAGGATCGGAAAGCCAGCTGGGCGAGTAGTGAGGGCCGTTTTTCAGCGTCAAAGCCTGTTGGCAACTCCGCATCCCAAATCAGACGTTCTGGCTTTTTCCCCTTTGGTCATGTCAGTGAGGGCAAGCAACCTTTGCGAAGTCATGGATGAAACTTGCGTAGTATCCCTCAAGTCCAAGGAATGACCGCAATTCCCTTTTGGAACCTAAGAGATTGCAACTTGCAACTTTTGTCACCATGTCCTCCTCAGGAGCAAACAAACCCCGCGCCACGCAAATGATGCCACAGAAAGGAAATCTAGTCTTGCTGACCAACTGACATTTGTAGACGAGCCTACCATCTAACCTCCGCAAGACGGTAAGAAAAGACGACGGAGGAACGAACGTGCGAGCAAGGACACTGACTGAGTAACAGGTCGTCGCATGAAATTGTCAAACAATCTTGCCGTATCGACGGGGAGAAGCAACTGTCGCATGACGCGACTGAAAATTGCTCCAGCAGTTTTGAGGCCAAAAAGCATCACGTTCCACTGAACTGTCCTTCAGCGTCGTGAATGCCGTTTTGGTTGTCCTCTCTGCGCATGGGGAATCTGCCAGTATCCCTTCGCGAATCGGGGGGGAACGTTGAGAAATAGTTGGCCAGACTCAGCTGAGCGAAGATTGTCGACATCCGGCATAGTTCAGCATCGAACCGGAGAACCTTATTCAGTCGACGAAAACGACGCAGAACCTCATTTTGCCATCCTTCTTCTTTACCAGAAGGAGGGGGGATGAGTACGGAAACTCGCACGTTCAATAACCCCAACCTCAACATGGCCTGCACCTCTGCTGGATGACAGAACCCTGAGAGTGAGGCAGAGTACTGTTTGACCCAAACTGGGGTCTCCGGTGTCAATGCCAGTGTACATTTACGCCAGGTACTGTGCGGGGCCGATCATAAGCACGTCCAGGAACTACTCGGCACCAAGCCGTGCAGTTGTCAGTCCTGGCTGAGGAGAGGTTAACCGAACAACATCCCGCCACGACTCTTTCCTCACCGAGAGAACGGTGGGCTGTCCTGAGCCACCGACACGGCGTGCTCATCGCCACTCTCCAACAACGACAGGGGGTGAAGCCTGCCTGCACTGAGTTTCGTCGTAACGTATGCATTCAAGAGTTTGCATGAATACAGCGTTATTTGCCTCGCACGCGAATCCAATATCCCAGTCACCCACCCGACTGCCAGACCTACAAAAGGGCCCTGCCAAGCAATGCCAATTGTTCTTCTTTTGTGGAAGGAGAAGCAACCCCTCAATCAACCCGCTCAAACCACGTTCCAAACACTGCCGCCGGTCGTACAAAGCCTTGTACTGGTTTTGCGTCTGCAAGGTTGCTGAGCAGCTGGCAAGTGACAGCGAAGCGGTTGCGCAATCGACCACGTAACGACATTCTTCCTAACCACCGTTCCACATCGACATGGGTCCACATCTGCTTTCAGGAAGTTGGTGGGTCCTCGTACTGTTCTGCCTACAGGTGTCAAACGGGGAAAACCGCATGCTTCCTGCGGAACATCCCTGTAGGCGTAACAGTACAGCAGAACAAAGCGATCCCACTCACGAGGGTTGCTCTGCACAGAGGGCGACGCAAACAACTGCTTCAACGCCCATTGAACGCTCGACAATGCCATTGGCCTCGCATGAAGGGCGACGTGTCTCCTTATGAACATTAAGCAAGTGTACACCTCCTACAATGATATCGACAGAACTGAGTCCCCCTGTCCGAAAGGATCTTCTTGGGCATCGCCAGTGCGCTCCCCAAATCTGCCAGAGAGCCTCACAACCGTAGGGGCATCGTAGTCCTAAGTGGGGACAGCCTCTGGAGGATATAACCAAGTCGCGTAGTCCACCACTACCAAGATGTAAGCGGTGACCGCGATCGTGGTGGCTTAATGGGCCCCACCAGGTCGACCCCAACCTTGGCTGAATGGATCCCAACCAGGCGCACTGATCCCAGGGGAACCACGCCTCAAGCGACGCCCCTTAGGCGTTGTCCGTTGGCAGGTATCGCAACTGCGGCAGTACTGCCTAACCTGTGAGTTCATCACTGGCCAGAAGAAAACCTGCCTAACACGCTCGAGAGTCCGCTTGGAGCCCACATGACCGATCCATGGGGAATCCGTGGGCCTGCCGGAAGGACAGACTCTCCTCATGCTTTGGGAACCACAAGCAGCTTGGCCACATAAACGAGTTCTGCCTGGGTAAAAACCCTAAAAAGGATCCCCTTGTGGGGGGGGGGGCTTTTGAAGCACACCTAGGCGTGTCCGGGCAGACTGAAGCAGGACGGCCTACCAGTTTCGCTGGGCGTTGACAATCCAATCCCTAGTGCCAGAAGACTGAGCCATGTACAGGATCGGCGCCTGGCCAGAACCGTCATCCTAATCGGCTGGAGAACGGAACGCAATTCCTGTTCCTGCTTCTTAGCTTTGGCGCGTGTGGTGACTCCCACACACGCCTGTACGGGCAGATCCGTAAACCAACGGACTGACTGCGTCCCGTCTGCGAAGGTGAATAGTAATTCCCTATGATAAAGGAATACAGAGTCGCTCCACCGCGATGGCCACACTCGCCACAGAAGTAGTGGGTGGAGATAGAAACGATACTGACGGACGGTGGAGGTAAAACCATGCCTCCAACCCTCAACACACTCGTAAATGGCGCCCCGCCGCTTAGGAAAACCAAATTCTTATCCACAAAGATCGTTGATGCGCCCGAATCCCTTATATTTCAAAAACCCAAGGAGGAACCAACAACAGAAGAAACACGGGCACCTGATCACACCCGAAGGCTGATGGAACCCACATTAGCCGAGGCACGATGACGCTTGGAAGGACCAGCCCCACGACTACCCCGGCTTTTAGGACAATCTTTCCTATTGTGCCAGGACGACCACAAAGAAAACACAGTCGGTGCGCTAGAAAATCCCGATGAACTCTCTGCCTGCCCTGTTCACCCCACTAGCATTTGTCGCACCTTATTGCTATTAAATCAGTGGAAGGCTGGCCTCTCCGTATCTGGCGATGCCATAAGCCCTGCGAGCTTCAGCAAACACCTCAGCTGGTAACGCAGCCCGAAATCCTGAGGTGCTGTCTCGCCTATCCGGATCCTCAACACTGGGACACAGTGTTTTGGATGAGGCTGTTCAATGAGCAGACCTCCCACTCCAACTTACTAACTGTCAGCCCGTACCCTACGTCTTGCGCAGCCAATCACCAAACTTCAACAAATTCTCATCATAATCTTCTTCATGACCAAACGGGGCCCCCTTTTTTGGGGGAAAACCTACCCAGACCAAACCCCCTCCCCCCCCCCCCCCCCCCCCCCCCCCGAATTCGGGTGGGCCCCGGAGAAAAAACCGGGAAGGAGCTTCCTTTTGCTTTTTTTGGGGGGTGGGGCTCCCCCCCCCCGAGGGGTCCTAAACCACGGTTTGGGGGGCCCCTCTCGAAGGGATAGTTTTGAAAAGGGGGACGGGCCTCCACCGCTGGCCCCTGCCCAAAAGGGGGGGGAGTAGAAAAATGAAACGGGGGGGAGGTAAAAAGCCCCCAACCCCAAAAATGAAAGGGGCCCCCCCCTTAGGGGAAAAAAATTTATAAAAATTTTTATCCCCGAACCCTTTATTCCAAAAAGGCCAAAAGGGAAAAAGGGCCCCCAAACCCCAAGGGGAGGAAACCCCAGGACCGGGGTTGGGGGGGCCAGCCCCACATAGGGTTTTGGGCAAATTTTTTTGGGGCCGGGGCCCGCCGTCGGGGAAAAATCCCACCCTTCTGTTCCCATGCGGGGACCTTTATTCTAAAATCCCAACTCCCCCCTTTTCCCATGCCCCCCAACCCTGGAAACCAAAAACCCCCCCGGGGAACCACCCCCCCCCGGGGGTTTCCCCATCCATTAAAAAAATGGGGGAAAAAAAGGGGGGGACCCTGAATAGAATTAAAACCCAAAAATAACTTGGGTACCCCCCTTTGGGAAACCCCTTTAAAAAACAAAACCCTTTTTTTGGGCCAAATTCCAAGCCTGGGGGAATAAAAATTACGAGAGCCCCGTGTTGATAAACCCCTTCTTTGAGGCCACCCCCGAACCCGTAAAAAAAAAAGGTCTAGTTTTTTTTTCCCCAAAAAAGGGTTAAAAACCCTTTTGAATGCCCGCTCAAAGTCCCCCAGGGCTGAATTTGGAACTTAAAATTTGGGGGTTAATTTTAATGCCCGGTATTTCCCCCCGGTTTTAAGGGGGGCCCCCCAAAAAAGTTTTTTCCATCCCTCCCGCGACTCCATTTGTTTCTTCCCTCGGGGGGTTTCCCTTTCCCTGCCCGGCCCCTTTCCCCTACGCTGAGCAGCCCTCCCCTCCCTACGCGAGCCCCCCCCGTTTCCCGTTCTTCCTTCAAGGGCCCCCTGTGGGGCCCCTCTTCTCGGGGCCCGCATACCTTTTCCCCTATCAAAATCCCTGTCTGTCTCTCCTTGCGCAGGCCCCCTGTCAGGGGCCTCCCTTTAGTTTTCCCCTAGCAGATTCCTCCTGCGGCCTCTTCCCTAGCTCTTCCTTTATTGGGCCTCACCCTCCGTCGCGTCGCTCCGAAACAAAAAGGACAGGGGTGATATCCTGAGGGGGGTTCAACCCCCGACACGGAGGAGATCCGTTGGACCCTCCCTTGGGTCTCGACTTCCCAAAAGGAAATTTTTCTGGGGCATGCCCCTTACGAGGGGAACCCTGGAGAGGAGAAGGGTTTCGGTCTCTGCGACCAACAGAACCCCACATTGCTTCGCTTTACCTGACGTTCCCCGAGCGGAAAAGTGCCAGTGGGTCTCAAAGGGGAAACCCCCCCCCCAGCGAAGGGGGTAGAAAAAGACCATGACTCCCTGCTAAGCATGGAATAGGTAAAGGGTTCCCGTACGAAGACTGGTATAATGTAGGGACTCGAAACATTTGATCCCCTTTTCTTCGACCCGCGTCGCCACCCACCGGGGGACGTCGCTGAAACAATATCCTACTTTTTCCCAAATACGGGGGGAAAACTTTTCCCTAGAAAAAAAAAAAACAAATTTTTGGGGGGCATTTTTTTATATGTGTGTATGTGTGTGGTGCGTGTGTGGGGACAATTCCCCGGCTGTCCCAATCTGGCAAACCGCGTCTACACCGAGCAACAGTGTGGTGGGGCTAAACCGAAAAAAAAAGAAACAAAAAACTATGCCCGGTGCCCCCACTCTGGCAACACCGCGTCTACAGCCGAGAAAAGGGGGGGGTGGGGGCCAAAAAAACCAAAAAAAAACCAGAGCGGGACCCGGGGAGGAAAAAAAAAACCACTAGCGTCCGTCCCACCCCCGTATCAAAAAACCGGTAGAGAAAAAAAAAAAGATTGGGCTAAATACAAACGGGAATGGAAGAGACGGCAAAGAGGGAAGATTTAGGGCCGTACTGCGGAGTCCCCGGCGGAAGGGGTCCGGAAGCGGTCGACTCCCCCTGGTTCACCTCGCCCCCCGAGTCAGCCGGAGTTCCTCGGGCCCCAAAGACCCCTTACTCTAGGTCACCACCCAACCCACCAAAAACAAACCCGACGAAGACTAACTATAAAAAAAACAAAAACTAAACGGGTTACCTGCAAAAAGAGAGAGAGACAGCCAGACCCCTTCCCATCCCGGACGGCCCCCACAATTGTCACGCCCGCCCCCTGGGGGTTGGCCCTGACGGGATGGGGTCTAGGTGGGAGTGAAGGGAGGGTGACCTCCCGCTCGCAAGAGACCACACAATAAAGATTAGATACAACCCCCCATTAATTCACACCAAAAATAAACTTCCAACACAGCACCATGCACGATCACAAAAAAAGCACCCCAAGCAAAAATGCCAATCAGATAAAGCACCCCAACGCACACAACACACAATACGATCAAGCATTTAAAGCAAAACATGAAAAATCGCAACAAGCACTCCCCCCCCCCCAAAAAACACACGATTAAAAAAAATATTTTCCCAAGGGGTAAACAATCAAATTACCTTTCCAGCACATATACATGTACAAAATTATAAAGAAATATTTCAGTTTTGCCCCTTTCTCCCCCAGGGGAGTGGTACCCCCTGCCCCTGAAAGCCCCGCAGGGACCCCCTGTCGCAAGGGCTCCGACCCGGGTTGGTTCTCGCGGGGAGTCCCCAAAAAGCCGACACCCTGATCCAAGCGGGCAGTGAAAGCGTGTCCCGGGGGGGGGGGGGGGGGGGGGGGACGTCTGTTACTGGGGGTCCTGGGCGGGGGTCCCGGCCGGGCCCGCGAGACGGCGGGGCCCCCAGCAGTCCCCGGGCCCCACCAAGGCTGGCCCCCGCCACGGTGGCACCATCTCGTCCTGGTCTGCCAGAACGGGCCTAACCGCAGGGCACCCTCCCGTTCGTGCTCCCGGGGGAAGCCCCGGGAGGGGGGAGGAGTACTGGGGGAGGTCGGAGAGGAGGAAAGAAGAAGGGAAGGGGGAAGGAGAAGGGTACAGCACCCCTGGGGGACCCCCAAGGGCGGGTCAAAGGACCTCTCTAACCCCGTCCCGCGGAGGAAGAGGGAAGTGGGGAAAAAAGAAGAAATGATGTCCTCTCCCAGCCGACTGAGGAAATTTAAAGTACTGTGTTTCTCTCGTGATAAGGTAAAGAACCCGGATGGGGGGCCCCCCGGACATTTCCGCTGAGTGAAGAGCAACCTCCCCAGCAATGGCCAAATGCCATGCTGCTCACAGATTGGGAACTTCAAACAAAAAAGAAAAAGCACGTGCGACAGTAAAAAGACCGGCGAGAGGCCCCTAGACAGGAAGTTCGAGAGAAAGGTACCGGCACCCGTAACTTTCAGGAGAAAACACGGGCGGGGGAAAATTTGAGAGAGGAGAGAGAAAGCAAAACCCAAATTGAGCGAAAAACCGGGGCCTACCCCAAACCCCCTAAGGGACGGATCACGACAAAAACCCGACAAAAACAAAAAATAAAATTCGCCCCCCAGGTGGGTCGAACGTCGTGGCCCCCTGACAAACCGTGACAATTTTTCAGTTATTATGAAATTGTGTTACGAAAACCCAAATTTCTACGAAAAAAGATTGAAACTTTTTAGAGGTGATGAAACCTTTGACTTTATATACTTTAGGAAAATATTTATCTATAAAAGCAAAGCGAGAAAAAACTTCCAATTTTGATAATTTCTACATTATTTAAAGACAAGATATAATTTTTAACAACAAGTTGGAAAAGGTAAAGTCAAGTCAAAAAAATGCTGAAAAAATGGCAACTATACCCTCTTTTTGAAGTGTAACTTTTGGGATTGATGTATAGCTTTGGGGCGAGTCTTCTCTGTGTTACTTAAAAGCATGCCGTTTTGGATCCCTTGGCTTTTTCGTTGTCCTACCCTCCTCTTCCCCCTCTTTTTTGTTGTTTTTTGTTCTCTTTTTTTTGGAATTTTTTCCCCAAAGTTTTTGTTCTGTACTTAATAAAATTTTTAAAAAAATTTTCCTTTCAAATAAGTTAAACATGGTACGGAAAATGTTTTGGGACCCGGGCAAAAAGGGTGTTTAACATAAATGGTGTGATCTTAAGCTGTATGAAGTGAAACGCTTTGAATTTGTGTTAAATGTGCTGTTTTTTGCAAGAAAAAAATAAAAAAAAAATTTATTAAAAAAAAAAAATTGATCTGAATTTAGGTTTTCATGTCATGGAAAAATTTTTTGGGGAAAAACCTTTTGAAACAGCTGCGGAACCTGCTCTTTGATCGAATAGGCTCGTGGATTGCAGCAAAATATCAAAGGGGATTCTTTTTTTTTTTTTTTTTTTGAATTTTTTTTCCATCAAACTTTTTCTTTAAATTGATCTTTTTTGGGATGAAATAGTTTCTGAACGATTCTGGGGGTGTCGTTTGATCCCAAATGTGCCAAAAAAAATTTAAACGGGTTTGGCTCCGTTTATTTTTTGTGGTCAAGTTTGGTTAGAAGTGGCACAGTACGTTTTCTTAGTAAAATCTATTGGGAAATACAAAAAGACGCAAAAAGGAAAAAAAAAAAAAACCCCAAAGAAACAGAGGGTTCCTTTGGGATGGGGGACTACAAAAAGAAATACACATTTTACGCGCACGAAATTACCTTTCGAAAAAAAATTACTGGACAAGAAACAGCTAGTACACAAAGCAAGTTTTAATATAATATGTTTAAAAGCGATCAATACGTAAGAGAGAGACACAGAGAGGAAGAGAGAGAGGAAAGAGAGAGAGAGAGGAGAGAGAAGAAGAGAGAGAGAGAGGGGGGAGGTATCACCCCAAGGGCCCCCCTGAACGGGGATCACTGACCCAAATCCCCGGGGGACCACGTGTTCCCAAAACCACCCGGGCCCCACACACTGGCCCCGTATGAAATTTTAACGGGACATCAGCAAAGGGAAAAAAAACAGGGTCGCTGGGATGGCCACTTGCCAAGATCCAGGGGCCTTCCCTTAAAAACAGTCCCCCGGAAACTGTTCAGGAAGAGGGGAGCCCCTTTGGAAATAATCCCCTCTGCTTGGATTTCCCACGTTGTCGTAAAAACAACGTGGAAAAAGGAAAAAAGAGGGCCCTTCCCCTTTGGGAAAAATGACATGTTGAACAAGGCACGGGCCAGAACGGACCAACTGTTCTTGTGACAAAGGGTTTTTCGGCCCTCCCCAAAAAAGAGGGTTACAGTCCGGAGTGGATGTGACGGACGGGAAAAAGGGGGGGGGGAAGCCCGGCAAAAGGTTTCACATTTCTTGTACTTGAAGCCCGAAGGATGTGTCCCAAAAACTTTTGGGCGTTGGTTTTGGCCATATTTTCAAGCTTCCCGGGGGTTTGGGACAGCCTGCTTCGAGGCAAAACGAGGGACCCCCTTTGTTTTTTGCCCCTTTTGGGTTTTTTTACCCAAAGGCCCTTGCGTTGCCACTGGGGCTAAATACCTACTCCCCCAAAACGTTAAACACACCTAAAAGGATATGAGGGAAAATCCCAAAGTGACCGGGCCCTTTTTTCTGCCCTGAAGCCCGTCAAAAAGGACACTCACCCTTTCTTGATTTTTTAAAAAAGTTTGGAGCCTAGCCAGACATCGAAGTGTCAACGGGGCACGGGGGAGATGCAGCCCCAGTGGATTGTTGTTTTTTAAACCCGTTCATCACCGAGGCCCCTCTCCCAGGAAATGAAGGGGTTAAAAAAGAAATGGATCCCTTTCCACCGTCGAAGCAGTGGTACATGTGGATTATTTCATGCCCTGCCAGAGAGACAGTTTGAGATTTTTAATCCCATGCCGTAAGGGACTAAATTTCCCGGGGCTAAATCACCACCTACTCCGGAGTGAGGGGAAAACACCCAGCCAGCTCGAAGGGAGAGATAAACCCGGGGAAAAAATCCCTCTGAAGAAGCTGAACTTCGCTCATTGAGGGGCTCCAGCAAAGTGCTGCGCATGGGTTCCCTAAAATTTTTAACATGACGTAACCGGGCAGTGGAAAATTTCCAGGGGAAACCGTGAAAATTTTTTTAGAAGCCTGTTTATAGCACTGTGGCGGGTGTCAACCTCGGGGTAGTCAGTGGGGGAAGGACTACGCACACCCCAAAAACACACTCACGTTTCCCTTAAAATTTCTTTCATATTTTCATGCTTTTCGCACAAAAAACCATTAAGTAAAGTCTAAAAATTTTACTACACATAATAGGGAAAACAAACACAATGCGCATGGAGTCAAAAAAATAAAACTTTCTCTCTTTCCTTGAACTTCAAAAAAACCCTTTTCATCTAAATCATCATAACAAACCCCGGGTATAAATAGTTTTCCACTTTCCCTTGGCCGGGTAAATCTTAAAACAAATTTTACGAATCATTGTTTTTCCCTTTTTTTTCTTTTTTTTCTTTTCACTGTAAATTTTCCCCCAAACACCAGTCACGACAAACGCTGGCACGGTCAGGTTGGACCCCCGGCCCACGGGTTGGGTTTGGGACTGCTGGCACTGGCAGGTTAGACTGCGGCATGGTCGGGGGTTACTGGCATTGGCCTGTGGTTTGCAAAATGGAAGTGGCGCGCCAGGTATAAGGTCGAACCCCTTTCAAGTTAAACAGTGACAAAAAACCCAGACTTGTTTCTTTTTCCCCCTTTTTTTCTTCCTGCATTAAGAAATTGCACTCTCCTCTCTCCCCTCTTCTTGTTGCTCTATCAAGGGACATAGCTGCCTTTTTTTCCCTTTTCTTTTTTTTCTTCATCGTTTTAGAAACCTCTCTCTCTCTCTCTCTCTTCAAAAATCTTTTCCCTTGGGGCCCTTTCCTCGCGGGACTCAAATATGGGCAAAAGCTTCAACTCGGTTCTCTTCACCCCCTCCCCCCCCAATCTCTCGGGCTTTTCTCTCGGCAGGGGGACAAAACTCTCCAAAACCTCCCCTCTATCTCTGTCTTTTTCCTTCTATCTCTTTTGTCTTGCTTTCTTATTCTCTTCCTATATGTCAAAAGGGGAGAAACCTTGGTCGGGAATTTTTCCCCCCTTGTACCGCGGTTACCTCCCCTCTATTTTAAATTTGGACATGCAAATCATGAAAGCACATCTACCCGCCTAGCATCCGTGGTGGTCAACGGGTAATTTAATTTAAATTTTAGTTTGGTTTTTCCCCCCCACTAAAAATTTCCCAACCCCTTTTCCTACTTTGGGCCGGCATTTCGGGCTTAACTGTGGACATTTGTCTTGAAAAATTAGCGGATCAGTCGGGCCCAGATTTAGCGATCCTTTGGGCCCAGACCATTGAGACGCGGTCAGCCACCATTTCTTTTCTGCCATCCCGAAAGGGAACAAAAAATAGCCTCCTCGCTGTGCCTAATTGGCGAGGCGACGCATGAAGTCGCCCTCCCTGGCGCCAGGATGTTTGCGTTCGGAGCTTATGAAAAATTTGGGCCCGGGCTGGCAAACTGACCACGATTTCTTTTTTCCCTTTTTTTGTCTGTGACAATTTCCCCCTTGCAAAAGACAATGCCAGCATTGTCTCAAAACAACGGTAAGAAAAACAACAAACTGAATTTGCTGACTACAGCTAAAATGCAAGGTTTTTCAAAAAAATTTACAACAAACGGTTTTTCAAAAATTTTAAGCAAAATATCAATTGTGATACACCCCAATTGGGGTTTTCATTGGGTGCGCTTTGCCTTATTTCAGCTCATTTTCCCTTTAAACCCCTTTTTGGGGGCACCTATGCAATTCCCCCACCTGCGGATTTGCCACCCTTTTCTTCAAAAACTTTCTATTAAGAGCCCACCGATATGACCCCGATCCAGGGCGGCCCCACTGGGGATCTCCTCCTCACTTATCGCAAACAGTGCATTATACACAACGGGCTGCATGCCCCCCAAAAGTAACAAAAAATTTACATGAAAAAAAGTCTCCAAAAAAAATAGAACCCTACCAAATGGGGGAAGAAACCCCCTATCCACCAATCTCACTGTAAACAACACAATATTTTTACAAAGTAGCAGGGAAAACCCCCCTATGACTGACCCCCCTTGATTTTTCAGCTTGCAGAAATACAAAGGCTTTTAAAAATCAGTCCAAATTCTGTCCCACCTGGGGTGTAAAAACTCGATACCTGTAGGGCTGCAGTGCCCTTTTTCCCAGTCTCACGCTGAATAAAATTTTCGGAGCAAAATTTGCATGGAAAAAATTTTTGGGTTTTCCCCTTTTACCTCAATTCGGGAATTCCCATTTCCCCCTTTTTCAAGATGGTAATGGGCCTTTCCAAAGCATCAGCACCGGGTTTTGGGTTTCCCTGGGAAACAGTAACAGGACTTGATCCCCAAACCCTTTAGGGGTTGCTTTCCCAAACCCTTCCCGCATATTCTTCTTCTGCACGATCCTAGGGCCCCCTGCAAAATTTCCCCTTTCAAACCCTTAAAATGTCTCCTCAGCCTATTGGTAGGGTTTCCTGTTTAAGAGGCCCTTTCCCCTTTACCCCCCTTGGCTGACCCCTTTACACACATCACATGACATGCAGAACCCTTTATGTCCCGCCATTGCCCCTGGCCAGTGAAAATCCCTAAAAATACGGTCAGCTGTTTTTCCCGGAGGGGATGACCCCCCATGAGCCCCTCGTGACCCACTGACATGACAAAGGGGCACGATAACCTGCGGTACCCCTAAACCCAGTTGTTTTCCTTACCTGCTTTCCCCCCGGTTAAAAAACTCGGGACAACAAAACCCCCTTTCACCAGAAATTCCGTCTCACCTTTCCCCCCTAACCCCCTGTTTCTCCACCTTTGCCAACTCCCCAAGGGCTTCCGAGGAAGGGGGTTTTTTTCCCCCGCTGGCCCCTAAATCATCAGGCGACAATCTATGCCTGACTTCCTTTTTGGAAAGACTAACGGTTTTTCAACCTTTTTCCCCCTTCCTTTCCCGTGTTTGAACTGCTGCCCCTGTAGCAGTCAACAACTAAGGGTCCCCCGGGTCCCCCGCACCTGGAATATTTCCCAAAAGGGTCAAATCATTTTAAAGGGGGTTTTTCCCTCACCAGCGCAGACAACCCCTGGGGAAAGTAAGGGGTTTCGTACTTCTATCTTAGCAACTGGGGAAATCCCTCACAGTGCCACAGAGTAGAGTTTCAAAGGGTTTGGGTTTGCCCTGTCCCAAAACCCCCTTCCCCGACCCGCGTTTTTCTTAACACCCCATGAACAACCTGTCCCGTAAAAACTTTTTACCCTCTGCTGGCCCAAACCACCCTTTTTCCACTGGTAATGAAACCCCTCAGTAGTTCCCCCCTCCCTGACACTGACTGCTGTCCAGTTTCTAGCCATTAAAGGGCCCCACCCACCCTCTTCAGATTGGATCCCTTTTGGTTCCCTGAGGTTTGTTTCCCCCTGGCGCCCTTATCAACCTCTTGCAAGGCTTTCTGCCCTTTTGGAAAACCCCAAAGCGGGCAAAACCCCCCCCCCACATGTCCCCTTCCTTTTTGACAAATGAAACACCTATTTTCCCTTTTTCCTCCTTTCTGCCCCCCCAATGGGTTTTTCAGACCTTTTTCCCGAAAACTCCCGAGTCTCCTTGGAACTCTTCTCACCTGTGCCTGGCACCTGTTTTTCCTGCAACTTTTGTGCTCAAACGTGCCTCCCTTACACCTCTGTTTGCTTTTGCAATCCCCTGCTGTTTTCTGGCTGTCTCCTTTCAAATGTTTAGTTTTAAATTTAGGGCTGCAACTGACAAAATTGTTCTTTCATAACCAGCTTTTTTCAATTCCCGCCCAACTCCCTTCTCGTACCCCTCAACTCTAACCACTTCTCAAAAAAGTGATCTAAAAGTGCACCAAACCCGAAATGTGGGGTTTTTAAACCCGCTTTTTAATCTTGCTGATCGAAAAATTCTTTCTGAAAAACCCCCCCTTTGTGAGGTCAAATCCCTTTTATCAAAGACTCCTTCACAGCCAAAACCCAAAAAAGATTGTTTTGGGGCCCGGTAATGCAGTGAAAATTTTGTAAAGCCTTACCCTCAATAGCGCTGACAAAAATTCTCCCCCTTCTTCCCGAAAGGCCCAAACCCGGGCTATTAGCCCAAAAATTTCAAAAACGACTGAGTAGCATTTAATCGAATCTGATCCTTTCAGAGAAAAATTTGGGAATTTTGGGCGGGGGGTAAAATGGGGCCGGGTCACCGGGAAAATGGGAAATACACATCAGTGGTCTCCCCTTTTGGGTTTTCCCTTTTTCTAACTCAATTTTAATCCTTAATCTTTCTGTTTCCTGCCCTTTTTCTTTCTGGTTTTCCCGCGTTTCCCTTATTTTTTCTGTTTCCCCCCGTTCCCCCCCTTGCCATTATCATTAGCCTTTAATCCCTTAAACTTTCTGTTTTCCTGCCTTATTCTTTCTGCTCCTGTGGGGTTTTCCCCTTTTCTTTTCCCGTTTTTTGCTATTTCCCTGCGACACGGGTCTTTTTCCCCTCGCCCCATCTCTTTCCAAACTTTTTTTTGGGTTTCAAAGAATGGGTGCAGCTTTCTCCCCGGGAGCCTAAATCAAAGAGCGACGCTCCAAGTTTTTCAATAGGGGGGTTTTTTTTTCGTCCCCCCATTATTTCCTCTTTTTCTCTTTTTTTTTTTTTTCAAGATTTTATAATACGGGCGCCAAAATGGTGGTTAAACCCACACGAAAAGGGCATAATAAACACCCATGAATGAAATATTAAGGGTTGGGACAAAGTAATTAGTTTTTTAAAACGCCTAGCGCCTGACCCAATATAAGGGGCGAATTTTTTAAAAGGCAATCTGTGCGGGAAAAAAGTACTCTGGGGCTGAAATGCCAAACCCAGGTTAAAATATCTTGGAAGCAATTTTCCAAAACCTAGTATTTAAAATATCTTTGGGAAAAATACAGTAAGACACTACCCTTTTCTTAGGGTTACAATACTTGGGAATTTCCCCCCCAGCTTCCTCTTTTTGAGAAGTTAACAAATTTAATAAATGGGCAGAATATCCTGGCAAGCTCGCCCAAAAAATTGTTTTAACCCGGGGATGCAGTGAGAAAGGGGCCCAGGCACAGCCCAAACACACTCACAAACTTGCTTACAATCTCATTCATTTTATCATGGGGTCCCTCACATCAAAACCACTAGTAAAAAACAAACTTTACTACACATAATCATGGAAACAAACATAATGCGCATGGAGTCAAACAAAATAAAACCTTCTTCTTTCCCTTTAATTCACAAAAAAATTTTTAACAAATCTCAAAATAACCGGGTTAAA
>JAFLJL010010579.1:0-42303 GCA_018398815.1 Conus ventricosus
AAGCCGGGGGGGGCACCCCAAATGGGGAACGGGAAAATGACACTCCCCCGCATCAAAACTATTTTTTCATTAAGCAGCGGTTTTGATAAAAAAGAGATTTTAATCAATATCTGAAGCAATAACTGTGACTGCACAGTTTGTGACAGCAGTGTCAGTTTTACAGTATTGATACTGTCGCTGAAGGCGCGAATTTACAGCCTTCGTCGATTGATAATAGATATTGCTATATCTATAGATAAATTAGCAAGTTGGCAGATAAATACATAAATTATACGGATAGTCGGATAAACTGACAGACATAGATAAAAATATGAATAATTAGATAGGTATACAGACAGACAGATGATGGACAAACAAATGCAGAAATACACGATTTCAAATGGCTGGTAATGTGGCAATGACATCAAGTTTTTTCCGTATCTGTGACTCACTGTCTGTCTGAATGTCTGTCTGTCTGTCGTCAGTCCCCGGTTTATGTGACATCGCAGTGAACAATTACTTCATTCTTGTCCTCTCTCTCTCTCTCTCTCTCTCTCTCTCTCTCTCTCTCTCTCTCTCTCTCTCTCTCTCTCAACAGAGACATTTTCTGTACACAAAAAGCCCAACCAGCTAACCAACCAACCAAACACACACACACACACACACACACACACACACACACACACACACCACACACACACACACACACACAAACACACACACACACACACACGCGCGCGCGCGCACACACACACACACTGACCTTATGTGGCAACTTGGACAGAATGTCCATCAGCTGTGACGTTTCCACTTTCTGCATCATCCCCAACAGGGCCTCGGCCTCAAAGGCCCGCACGAGATCCGCCATGACGTCAGCAGGCAGGAGAGACACCATCTGACCAATCAGCTTGTCCGGCAGCACGTCAATCATCTCCTGCAGCTGGGCCGGTGGAAGGGCTCTGGTCATGTTCACCAGCACCTCTGGATGGGAAAAGAGGAAGAGGTGAAAGACAGCGTTAGCAAATCTCCGATTGATACGGCAGCAGCAGCAGCAGCAGCAGCAGCAGCAGGAGAAGCAGCAGCAGCAACAGCAGCAGCAGCAGCAGCAGAAGTAGCAGCACCACCAACAACAGAAGCAGCAACAGCAGCACCACCACCAACAGAAGTAGCTACAGCAGCAGAAGCAACAACAACAGAAGTAGCTACAGCAGCACACCACCACCACCAGAAGTAGCTACAGCAGCACCACCACCACCAACAGAAGTAGCTACGAGCAGCACCACCACCAACAGAAGTAGCTACAGCAGCAGAAGCAACAACAACAGAAGTAGCTACAGCAGCACCACCACCACCAACAGAAGTAGCTACAGCAGCAGCACCAACAACAGAAGTAGCTACAGCAGCAGCACCAACAACAGACGTACAACAGCACAACAACAATACAACAACAGAAGTACCGACACAGCAAGCACAACAACAGAAGTAGCAAGAGCAGCAAACAACCCACCACCACCGACAGAAGTACACAGCACGCCAGAGAAACAATTCACTCAGACACAGCACATACTAAGCAAACCACAAAAAATTGGATGGTTTCTTTAATCATCTATCGTCTGGGCCATTTTGTTAGTGCGTAGCGGACGATGTGCGTGGCGCTCCATCTGCCAACTGGTTCTGGATTATCGAGTGGAACAGTAAGCAAATACCCGAGACGCATTGACGATTGAAAACAGCGCCGGTTAAATTAAATAAAGAACGGCCCACGAACGAAAGTTCCTGATCTGCAAGGACAGAAGAAAAAAATCTTGTATGCAATACGCCCCTCCGCCCCTTTTCCTGTCCTCTTCCTACCTTGCCGCCCCCCAACACCCCCCTCCCCAACCCACCCACCCCCCCCCCCCCCCAAAAAAAAAAAGGAAATGAAGAAAAAAAGAGAGAAAAAATTACTATCAGATCTTCTAAAAACCCTCCGTTTTTGTCCTTTCCTCGCTCCAACATTTATTATTCCATTTTTTCGTTCTTCTTCCACTCTTCACACCCTGAGACCTCTTCCTTCTTTCTCTCTTTCACACCCCCCCCCACCACCCACCTTTAATTTCCCTTTTTCTCCCTCCAACCCCCTCTCTCTTCTCCGTCTCTCTCCTCTTCATCTCTCTCTCTAACTCTCTCTCCTCTCTCTCTCTCAAGGACATAGCATCATAAAAGCCAAAGGCAAACATTATTGCGTGTTAGGCAATTAAGCAAACGAAGCCAGATGACAAATTCGTGTTTCTCAGAATTTTTGCACACTACTTACAACCTGGTCTTTTCCGGTGCATAAGGACAACGGCGCTTGCGAAAATTGAAATCCCAATGAAGAAGTTCATAAATTTTTGCAGCCAAAGGTGTTTTAATGTGCCATTTAGAGTGCAGACATGTATGTTTATGGGAGATAGGGGCCGTTCAGGAAAGACCCAAATTCAGCGGAGGCAATCAATGCAAAACATCCCGAAGTACTGTACTCACAGGATACATTGCACTGATAACAATACATTACTATGCAATACAAAATAATAGAATATGACAAAAACAATACAACACAACACAACCACCAGACAACAAATCACAACACAGATCACAATACATACGAACACAGTACAATACAACACAACCCCATCAACAAATACGACACACACACACACCACACCATACCACGCCACACCACGCCACAGAAAGCTCCCACCCACCGAGCAGGCATGGCGTTCATCATGGTCTCCACGACCTCCGGGGGCATGTGGCCTTTCATCAGTGACGACGATGACGTCCGGGTCCAGTAGTTGACGGAGGAGGCCGATGACGG
This sequence comes from Conus ventricosus, assembly GCA_018398815.1. Classification (NCBI taxonomy): domain Eukaryota; kingdom Metazoa; phylum Mollusca; class Gastropoda; order Neogastropoda; family Conidae; genus Conus; species Conus ventricosus. The sequence goes on from JAFLJL010010579.1 coordinate 2,819, forward strand.
CGGGAGGGACCGCGGTGACCACTTGCGCAGCTTGGTGGCGGGCAGCGCTTCCGTCAGGTTTCACGATGACGTCTTGGGATCCGCCGTACCAGGTTCGTCACGTGCTAGTTTGCACCGCCGACCCTGGGAGAAAAGATGATGTGATGATGAAAAATGATGACGAATTAAAATGATGATCTATTCATCTATAGAGTGATATATATATATATAAATATATATATATATATATATATATAATATATATATATATTGTATAAAAAAAGGCAAGGCTTGAAACTATCTAACCAACGTTGTTTTCATGCGGATGCAATCGTCAGGATAGTGGTGGGTCCTGTGCTGCCGTGTTTTATAACTGCTTGTGTTGTCTGTCATCACGGCTGTCTGTGTTTTTTCGTGTGTTTCTGGTTCTTTTCACTGATAGGAAATTTTCCATTTCTACCTATATTTTAAAGTTGCCAGTTGTGGTTTGCATAGTAATAGTGTACTTTTCTGTTGAGCAAAAGTTACATTCTTTTTGAAATATGTTGAATGGTGCTGCTCTTTCTATGATTTTTCCAGAACATTACTATCTAAAATATTCAATAAAGAACACCGTCAAGCTAGTGTACTCGTGTATGCCCAACTTAAAAACATAATTGATTCTTCCAACAACACCAAAACAATACAACCAAAGAGGGTGACGAAGGGATATCTTTAAGTGCACAAAAAAAGACCCAGTGCCCTCTGAATAATAAATTTCTCTACACAACATTGTGTACCCAAGCTACGGTAACAACAGACAGTGATAAAGAAACCTACATAGATCACGGCAACCATTTTAAAACCCAGATTTGCAAACCATAAACAGTCCTTCAAAAATGAGAACAATATAACAACCAATTCAGAACTAAGTAATATTATATTGGAACTTAAACGAAAGAAAAAGATTACAACATATCATGGAAAATACTAAAAAGAGCACACAAACAACCACATTTGTCTTAAAAAATGCAACTTATGCACACAGGAAAAGTGGCCGAAATTATGTAAACCCCCATCATAGCATCCCTGAACTCTAAAGTAGAAATGTTTAATAATTGCAGTGCACAAATGGAAATTTTGTCACAGCACCATTCCCTGGCACGTCCCCACTGACACGCGCCCGCACCCAAAAAAGAAAAATCTACAGGCCACGTGGGCCACACGCGCAGAGCTCACACAAACGCCCCACACACGAATCTATAAAAACTGGTGGCGGGGCCCCAGATTATACAACCTGAGGAGAGCACATTGCTCCGAAACAACAAGTTTTTGTAGGGTGTTTTTACTCTATTTTAAAATCTATTTTAAACTGTTATATATATAATGTATGTATATATAGATACACGCATGAACTTCCTCGGACCTTTTTGCTATTGGGTTGACTTTAACGGTCACCATCCTCTTTGGGTCGCGTGAGTACGTCATCCAGAGTCTGCAACTTGAGGATTCCTTTCGGATTTGGATTTGTGTTGTCTGAAAACGACGGATTCTGCAACTACCGTCCACTCTTCCACAGGTTCACTTTCCGTGTTTAAGATTTTCGATTTGTGACCCCCCCCCTCGCTGGTCCTGGACTATAGTGGTCGTCCATGACGAGCTGCAACGGAAGTGACCATTTCCCTGTCCTTCTAACAACCCGTAATAACTGAACAACACGTTCTCTGTCTCTCAACAATCTAAATAAAAGAAAGAGCAAACAGGGATCTATTTTGCAAGCCAACTATTTCAAGGAATTCCAGGACAAAACCACGAATTTCTTCAAGTCCGGACCCAGCTGAATCTCTGACTAACACTGTGGTCAAATGTGCTTAAAAGCCTGTATTCCAGTTGTCTTCCCACTAAACTTTCAAATGGCCAAAACTCCCTGGTGCGATTCAGACTGCCAACAAGTTACCAAAGTTCGAAAACGGGCTCAAGCGTCGGGTAAAACCAACGAGACCTTCTGGGGCCCAACGCTCGAGCCCATCAGAAACTCCGTGCAAAAATCGAGACACACTTTTAAAATCAGTAAACGTCGGTCCCTGGAGAAGCTTTCTGCTCCATGCTGACATCGAAAACTTCCAAGAAAAAAGTTGTGGAAACATCTTAAGAAAATCAAAGGAAGAACAACCTGTCCCACTGTGAACCAATCTCAAGTTTTTCGGACTTATATAATAACTGAGAAAAACAGTCAGTTAGCTACTGCTGGCTTGCTTCAACCATTGAAAAAAAAGAATTCCCTCCTCTTCTAAACCAATCAGCCACTTTTGTCAAAAACAAAGCCCTTAAAGAAAAAATCACCCTGCAACTTTCGTCAACAACATGGAAGACCTACAATCTTTCCTTACGTTAAACGAAACTGAAATCTGCCTTACTTCTGCTGCGATTCCTCTCCAGGTAAAGAGAAATCCATTATCAACTGTTTGAAATCACTTCCGCAAATAGGTCTGAACATCCTGCTACAGTTATACAAACCATTGTGTGGACTCCGGATTTCTTTCCACCCTCTTGGCGAAAAGCCTCATTATTCCCATCCCCAAACCTGGAAAAGATCTTTCTAATCCAACAAACTACCGCCCATAGGCATGACCAGCTGTGTCTGTAAATTGATGGAGAAAATGGTCAATTGCTAGACACATGTGAAACTGGAAACCGATGGCCTTTAGGCGCAAGAATCAGTGTGGTTTCCGCCAACATCCGGACTACAGTTTGGACCATGTTATTCGTCCGGAACTACACTTCGGAACGCCGTTTTTGAACAGACAGAGCATGCAGGTGGAATTATTCCTTTGAACTTGGAGAAGGCCTACGATACCACCTGGAAGTCGGGGATTCTTCATGATCTCATATCTGTTTTTTCGAGGTCATCTTCCTGCTTACAGTCAGATTTTTTGGCAGATCGACAGTTTCAGGTCCGGTTGGCTCCACTCTCTCTGATGTCCACGATCAGGAGTTTGGATGTCCACAGGGGAGCAAACTGTCTCCTGCCCTCTTTAGCATCAAGATTACAACATTGTGAAATCAGTTCAGCAGGGTTTCAGACTGCCTCAAGTGTTTGTGGATGATTTCGCTGTCTACGCCAACAGAAGCCTGTACCCGATGTCCAGCGCAGGCTCCAGCTTTGCGTGGATAAAATCCATCAGTGGGCGGATGAAAACGGGTTCACAACCTTTTCTGCTACAAAAACACAGTGTATTCACATCCATAATTTTCCGTCCAGTTTTTTTCTCCAGATCCTGAACTTCATGTCGGGAAATCTCCCCATTCTAGCTGTCAAAGAGGCCAAATTTCTAGGGGTTATTATTGACCAAAACATAACTTTCCTACTTTCTCAGCCACCTCAAAAACCTCAAAACTGCTTGCCAGAAAGCACTGAATATTCTGCGGGTCTTAGCGCACACCGACTGGGGCGCTGATAAGAAAAACTTTGCTGCACCTCTACAGAGCTTGGTTCCGTTCCAAACTGGACTATAATACGGTTGTGCTGTGTACGGCTCTGCAAGATCGTCTTACCTCAAATCATCATGGACCCTATCCACCGCCGTTTATCAAGGCTCGTCTCTGTCTTGGAGCATTCCGCACCACTACCCTGTGTACAGCCTGTACGCCGAGGCGGTGAACCATCACTGTCCCAAAAAACCGCCAGGTGACACTTCTTTTGAATATAATATCCGACTGTTCTCAGAACCAGAAAACCCAGCCTATGACTGTGGTCTTGACCCTCCGTGGCCAAAGTAAGTTTGAAAACAACCCTTTCCGCCGTTTTGTCTTCGTATGCAGCCTCACGGCGAATGCAGGTCTAGAAACCTAGTAGTAGTAATCCGATTTTTTCTCCAAGTTTTCCCTGATCAAACCTCCGTGGACCTTTTTCCACACCAGATATCGTTTGAGCGTGCAGCTTTTTCGCAAAGAGTCTACCACTCTCTGCGTACAAAGGCATTGAATGCTGACCTCTGTTCGAAATTCCCATCCAATTCAAAAAGTTTTCACAGACGTTCCAAGTCAGAAGATGAGTGGCCTGTGCCGCCTACGCCCTGGGGCTCCTTCTCAGATACTGTTGGAACATAAACATTCAATCTTCCTATCTAGTCCCGCCTGAACTTACTGCCTGGTTCTGGCTTTGAAATGAATTCTCACATTCTTCGAAGGCGACTTTCTGGTTCTGTCGGATTTCGCTGTCAGCTTTGAGCCCATTAGCTGGCCGCAACCTTCAGCATCCAGAAACTTTTACATTCCTCGAACTTTTTCGCACGTTGAATAGCGGACGGTTACAACATTACTCTGCTTGGGGTTCCCTGCATGTTGGCATCGGCGGGAACCGAAATGTTTGATCGTTTCGTCCAAGAACGCACAAGTGAGAAACTGTCCAAAACATTTATTATCCCCTGCTCAGATGTGAAACCAAAATTTAAACGATTATGGTGAGAGACCTCTGGCAGAGATTGGAAACGCACAGACTAGTTACAAACTCTTTCAGATCAACACCAAACCTTAAGGACTTCCTCCCCATCTAACTTCGGGGGGGTCGAAAAGAGGAAACGGTTCTGTGGCCGGCGCACAACCGGCCATTCGTAATTTACACCCTTCTTACCTTTTAAGAGTGAAGAACTCCGTGGTGCAGTCCATGTCATGCGCCACTCACAAGAAACATGTCTTTTAGAGTGTAGGGAGACTTTGCACGATGTGAGAAACACAAAACATTTACAAGCGGAGTAGTCCATGAAGATCCTGTTCAGGGATGTCCCACCTGATGTGATCCTTGAGTTTATTGAGAGATATTTACATTTTACATCTGATGTAAGATTTTACAGAAGAAAAGATTTTTAACGAAGTTCTGGTGGCGTTTCTTCTCGACGATGTCATTTAATGAGATGTGTGCAAGATTTTTTTTTTTCCTTTTTTTCTCAAATGACTGGTGAGTTGATATTTACGTGGTGACAGCCCTGATTGTGCCCTTTGTGGCGGCTGGGGCTAAAGTAAGCAACAATTAACTAATCCTATCTTATCGCATGCATGTATATCAATAATATATATATATAATATATAATATATAATTATACAGCCTTTGTCAAAAGAAACGCGAAACGATCACCAACCGAAAGCGACCAAAAGGCTAGTTTGAAACGGACCAAAGCTCCTGGACGGCAGACAGTTTCAATGTCACATTTCCCGTGTTTTGTGTCTGCGTACGTGAAAAGCATGCATAGTCGTATAAAACACTCCACGCATGAGTGTTATCCGGAGAGAGAAAAGTGACAGAAAGAGGGACGAAGAAGACGACAACGTGAAGAGAGAGAGAGACAGAGAAAAGAGAGAACAGAGAGAGAGACAGAGAGAGGGGAGAGAGAGAGGGGAAAGAGGAAACAGAGAGAGGGGGGAAGAGAGAGAGGGGGAAAGAGACAGAGAGGAGGGGGAGAGAAGAAGGGGGAAAGAGAACAGAGGAGAGGGGAGAGAGAGGGGGGAAAGAGACAGAGAGAGAGGGGGATAGAGAGAGGGTGGAAAGAACAGAGAGAGGGGCGAGAGGAGATGGGGAAAGAGACAGAGAGAAGGGGGAGAGAGAGAGAGGGGGAAAGATTAGGAAAAGACAGAGAGAGGGGGATAGAGAGAGGGGGAAAGAGACAGAGAATAGGGGGAGAAGAGAGAGGGGGAAAAGAGACAGAGAGAGGGGAGAGAGAGAGGGGGAAAGAGACGAGAAGAGGGGGAGAGAGAGAAGGGGGGGAAAGAACAGAGAGAGAGAGGGGAGAGATAGGGGGGACAGAGACAATAGAGAGGGGAGAGAGAGCGAGGGCCAGAAGAGACAAGGGACATGACCGAAATCACTCTGTATTGGATATTCGAATTGGTCCTGAAAAGACACCGAGGTAACAGCAGAACGGGACATGGGATTAGTGCATGCGTCATTATCTGGTTTGACGGCCCTGCGTTGTATGATGAACCAATCGGCAGCGGTTCGGCATTGGAGACCACTAAGCGCTGCAAGAAAGCTGGTGGAATTGTGTTTACCGACATGTCCGACACTTTCTTGTTGGATTCGACGGCGTATCCTGTCGGCGGGGTTGTTTGTTAAAGCCTGCGCTTCAGTATGCCCAGACTAGTTCCATGATTTAAGTCTGGACTGCAGCTGGCCAAACCATTGTGTAGAAATTTGATACCGTCCGTAGAAATTGTTGCGGGCATGTGCAGCATTGGCCGGGCATGTCATGTTGAAACTCGTGAGCCCTGGTTTCTTGGAAGAAAGGGACGACAACTGCTGCAGCACTGATTGATGTAACGTGCTGCATTCCACCCACCTCCTCCCCTACTCGCTGCAGCTGAAAAAAAACCGGCACTACAAGCTTTGATCCGTACAGAGGCCACCCCACATCTTGAACTGATGGTCCACCCCAAAAATTTTGTTCCTTGATGTGAACGGGCATTAAAGCGCTGAACCCCGTGGTCCTCCAGACCCGATCATTATGCAACCTTGTCAACGCAGACTCGGCATTCGTCACTGAACAGCCTTCCTCCCATTCTGCTCTGCCCAGTTCGCGTTGTTGATTGGCCCGGTTCTGCGATGGGAGTCTGTGTTGTGCAGTCAATCTCGAACCCCGATAATGGACGGCTACAAAAAGGTGGTTTCGAACGCAGCAGACTAAATATTGTCGATGCGACGTGTTGTTTTGCCTGGCAGTGGTGGAACGCTTTTGGTAGGGGTCATTCCTAAATGAGCGCACCACCTGTCCCACTGTGGTCCGTGCGGTCAAAACGCTTGTGGCGCCTACTCGTGGAGCGTCTGCTTTGGAGCCAGTCACCAGATACGGTTCCTCAGTCGTAAATTGTCCGAGTGCGGACATTCAGTCTGGCTGCGATCACCTGGCTGACGACCTGCGTACAACATACCAAAGGCCCGTTCTCCTGTCAATTTTCGTGAGAACGTGCGCATCTTGTTTTTTACCTGTGTGTTGCACCTCTGATGCGCTCGCCGTTTTTTCAAAACCCATTTCAGTTTGGAGATGGGAGCATTATTCCTGAGGCAGGAGCATCTTTTCACGGTTGTAGACTTGGATACAGTGTAAAAAGCTGACAATCCGCAATAGGGCAGTTCCCACGTGCCTCACTAACCACACTGACCACAGCCGAATCTGATGAAAACGAAAGCACATAAAGAAACCAGTCTTCAGGCATGGCCTGACCCACAGACCAGACTCCACACTATAGTCTGTTTCCAATAAGCGACAGTAAAGGATTGTTTTTCGCGTTACTTTTAAACAAAGGCTATATATATTGATATCTATATTTATATAAATATATATATATATATATATATATATATAATATATAATGAATTATATATATTCATGGCTGTTGGAGGCACAGATACTGGACATCAGCCCCTTTCTATCATCCGCGAACTGTGAAACGGTTTAATCGAACGACAATCTTTTCTTCTGTGTCTCGAATCAACAGAAGAAACTTCACCAGTTCCTTGAGTTTTTGAACCAGTTTCCCCACACCCTACCCTCAAGTTCACTATGAAACAATTCTAATAAAACACTGGCCATTCATGGACATCTTCATCCATCGAAGCGAGGTTATCTGTACACAGACCTGTATTCCAAACCTACAGATGCAGTACAAACTTGGCCCATTCATCCTGTCACCCTTACCCATACCATCAAAAACATTCCTTATGCCCAGTTCCTGCGCCTCCGTCGGCTCTGTTCTACAAGCCAACCTTCCAGTCTCGTTTCCTAAGGATATGGCAACGGTGATTTTTCTCTACCGAGAGAGGATACAGCCCTGTGACCACCAGGATGCAAAAACCAACGCCCGCCATGTTCCCCGGACACGAGACTCTCAGCTATAAGACGGAAGACAGGCAACACAACCGAGTTCCCCATTCATCATCACCCACAACCCCTCAATCCCCCATTCCGTTCTTGGTTTCGCAAGAACTCCAACCTCTTCTCCCATGAAGTCCAGAAAAATGCGGAAGGCTATGCCTTCCCACCTCATACTAGCCGAAAGAAAATCGCGGTCCCTTGAGAAATCTGCTCATAGCCACAGCTCTTTCATCCCGATACCAGATGACATCTTATGCGGATGCTTTAAATGTACAGCTGAACACTGTGTGGTTTGTGAAAACCAATCTAGTTGAGGATCAAGAACATTTAGAAGTATGCAGACAGGAGAGAACATTTATTACTCATCCGTCATCATCGGACTGCCCTGTGAACAGCAAGCAATATTGTCCTACATGCTGTACTGCACCACCTGTCAGAGTACAACAGTACATTGGGTGAAACTATGCTGACACTGAAAGAATCGCTTCCTATCTGCATACAGGTCTAACAACAAGTTGAACAAAGGTGCATGTGTTCATGTCAACAATCATTTCAACTTACCTGAACACTCTCTGAAGAACAAGAGATGCATAGTGGTGGAAAACGGACCACAGCCTGAACAAACCCTACAAGACAGAGAAGAGAAGATTTCTGGAAGAATAAACTAAAGACCAGTTTAAATCCTTTGGGACTCAACGCCATGATTCCGCACTGGACACTGATTTGCAGAGTGGAGACGGGGGAGTCCTTGGTTAACTTATGGTAGGTGTGGGGCAAAAAATGATGTGGTTGGGTGAATTCCTTTATGTGACCAGCACGTTTGTGTACCTGTGTGTTTGTGTAAATACTGTTATGGAAGGTCCCCTGTGGCCGGAGGGACGTGGTTCTAAGGCGGTCTCGGTGAAAGAGACACGTACATGTGTTGTGTGGTGTGTGGGTGTGTGTGTGCACGTAAGTGTGTGTGTAATGAGTGTGTACGGAGTATATCTGCGCTTTTTTTTTTCTTTTTTTTTCTTTTTTTTTTTTTCCCTCCCTCCAACTTCATCTCTTAATCTCAATTTTACTTATAAATTGCAGAAACCCTGACGACATAACTATGACAACTAGGTACAAATGCCGTCAATACCTTATGAACGTTTCTTACCTTTGTCAATAAACAAGCCCCAGAAGACAGGCCGCATGGCCGAAAAGTTGCAAAAATCTTAAGACATTATAAGTGCGTTGTGTTTCCTTTTAAATGTATTTTTATATATAAGTATATATATATATAAATATATATATAATAGATATATATATATATATAAATAGGCGAGAGAGAGAGAGAGAGGAGAGCCGAGCAGAGAGAGAGAGAGAGAGAGAGAGAGAGACTGACAGACAGACCAGACAGACAGACAGACAGAGAGAAGGACAACACACACACAACACACACAGAAATAGAACAACAAAAACCGTATTAAACAATTATTTAATGTCACGGAATATCAGAATCAAAGGTCTTTCGTCTCCCGTTGCGGGAAAGTCAGATAAAAACATGTTTTTGCTATGATCTTACAAAAAACCCCGGGATGTTAAATCTGCGAGGGAGGTAATCTGAACTTGCAACTTTGCGTTCGCAAAAAGTAAACCCCGGGGGTTTTTTTTCATGGGGACAGTTTGCGCTTTGGGGGCAGGGCCCTTTTAAAGCAAACCCCCCCCTGATCATTTTGGGTGGGCAGTTCAAGCAGTCAGGGGAGAGGAAACTCCAGGGGGGGTTGGCACCCCTATCAGTCTTGATCTACGAGAAAGCTCTCCTCGCGGATGAGAAGAGGGAAAGGGGCGAAAAGCAGCTGCTTTTTTTAGTAAAACTTCTTTTCCAGTAAATTTTTTTTTTCAGCGGCACAACCACAGAAATTTAATGTGTTATGTTTGACAGTTGGCCAGTGGGGCCCTTGGAAAGGTTGAAATGTCCCGAAATTTCGCCATTATCTTGAAAGTGTTATGTGGTTTTTTTTTTCGTCCCCCAAAAAAGAAATTGAAAATTTTTTTTCCCAGCTGGATCGGGTGGGGAAAGGGAAAGGAAAAAAAAGGTGAACTTCATCCGTTTTAAAATTTCCCAGCGGGGAAAGGGGCCCTGTAAGGCGTAGGCCTTCCGTAAGGGCGACGCCTTGACCATGGGGCGGGCGCGGGGACATCCAGCCGACGAGGGGTTTGCGTCCCCAGTCCCCCCAGAAATACCAGCACAACATAAAACGCAGAAGGGTCCCCGGGAAAGTAATGATCTGGATGGGACCCCCCCCCCCTTCCCCCCCCCACCCCCCCCTACCGACCCCCCTGACGGGTGAGGAGTTCAGGACCGCGCAATTTTTGGGGGGGTGGGGGGGGGGGGGGGGGCGTGGGACATGGGTGAAAAATTTGCGGGGTTTTTTTTTTCTGAAAAAAATTCGGCTTCAAGCACTCGCAGATTTTTCCTCGAATGAAACACACCCCAACACACTCACACCCCACCCCCACACACACACACACAAACACAAAACAAAACACACACACACACGCACGCACGCACGCATACCCCCCCCCCCCAACACACACACACACACAAAAAATTCAAATTTTTTAACCCTTGTGCCCCCCTTTTTGGGGGATGGAGGCTTGAAAAAACCCCAAATAAAAACATAAAAATTTTTCCCATATAATTAACAACTGAATGAAATGTTAAAACAATTTTTCTGATTTTTAAAAAAACTTCGCTAATTTTTCCCAACACTTTTTTTACTACCACAAAGCAAACGACAATATTTTAAAAAAGGACTTTGTATATGAAAATTTTCAAAGGTATAAAACTGATTTCAAATTTGTCGTTATTTTTGTTTTTTTTTTCATTAAAAAAGAAATTCTCACAAGGTCATTTGGTCCCCGCCCCGACGGGTTTCGTTATCTTTGAGGTTTTCCCAAAATTCGTCTCCCAATTTCATAACATAAAAAACAAACACGAAACCCCACACAACACACCACACACAAAACACACACACAAACACAAACACACACACACACCAACACGTATATGACTTTCCCTCTCTCCCAAATTCTCTTTTCTGGTAGTGGGGTAAACATGTACAGCCGAACAAAACATTTCCTTCTCATTAGGGAAAACGACTTCGCAAAAGGATTGGGCTGAAAATGGAGGGGGGTGGTGGGGGTTGGGGGGGGGGGGGGGGGTCGGGGGGGAGGGAGGGGATGGGGGGGAAGTGAAGAAATACGCCTTTTAATGCGCGGCGTGTGTGTTTTAGGTGTGCGTGTGGTTTTGTGTGTGTGTGTGTGTGTGTGTATGTGTGTGTGTGTGTGTGTGTGTTGGTGTGTGTGTGTGTGTTGTGTGTGTGTGTGTTTTTGCGCGCGCGCGCGGGGGGTTTTTGGTGTATGTGTCCCGTGGGGGTATTGTGGGTGCGTGCGTGCTTTAAGTGCGTGTTTTTGTTGCGGGCGCGGGGTTTGGCTGTGTGTGTGGGTGTGTGTGTGTGTGTGTGTGTGTGTGGGTTGTGTGTGTGTGGGTGTGTGTTTTGTGTGCCCCGTCCCATCGCGGGGTTTGAGAGGTGCACATGCGTGCGCCCCAAGTTTTCTGGTGGGTTTTTTTATTTTTTGATATGATAAATTTTGGGGAAAAAATTGTTTGTTTGTGTTTAATGTACTGTTTTTCAGCTCCAAAATTCAATTTCTGTACCCTCGCAAAAGATTTTCTTTGTGTGTGGTTATATCGGGCTTTTTTTTGGGACATGTTATTTATTTTTTTATTTAAAAATTCCCCAGGATGCAGTGAAAAAGGACAGGGGAGTCGTGTGTGTAAATTGTGACAAAAACCCGGGATAAAAAAGGTTAGGGGGGGGGAAAGAAAATCATGATTGAAAAATTTTTCTTTTTAAAATTGGTTATACACCCGCCTGTCCTTTTGAAAAAACCAAAAAAACTTAGCACTTCACCTCCAGCTCTTATTTACACATAGGGGGTTTACCTGGGTAGGGTGGACTGTTAAAGCTCCCTGGGGGCCCACAAATTTAAATTTTAAAAAAAATGTTAGCAAAACCCCCCAAAGGGAAAATGGAAAAACGGTCACAAGACAACACATGACGCTTTTTCGCCCTTTTAAGGTTTTCAGGAAAGGGACCCCAAAAAAAAATAGGACAATAAAAAAATGAACAAATTTTTTCATTTTGTTTGGGTTCTCTTCCCCCCAAAAGGTAGGAAAGGCGTTAAAATAAAAACGGGGCTGTTAGGGGGAGATAATGTTGGTCAAGGTAGTAATGATGATGTTTAAATTTTACTGATATAAAGTTTATTTAAGATTTTTTTTGATTTCCGCCGGCGTCGCCTCACTTTGCAATTTTATGGCCCCAAATTTTTTTTTTAAACCAAATTTTCATGCTTTAAAAATTTTATTCCCCAAATTCTTTTTCCACTTTTCTTTCGTTTTTTTTTCTCTCTTTCAGAGGTTTGCATGCAGTAGTATGTGTGCCCAACCCAAAATGACGGCCAAACGGGCCCTTTTCTTCTGAAGTTGCTGTTTGGGATGTTCCCGTGCATAAAAATTTTGCTGTTTGTGCGATCACACAGGGAAATTAAGTTTACAGTCACTTTCCCCCGAGAGATTTATGAAATGGAGTCAGAAAAAATTTGTTAGCTTCCGAGGAAAAATTACCCCCTTTTAAACCGGGAAACGATCTCGTGGTTTTTTAAAACCCTAAAACCCCCTTTAAACCAAACCGACCCGAGTGGATTTTTTCGAATCAAAACCCCCGGGGGGCCATCGTGATGGCGTTTCCCGACACTAAACTTTTCCGGCCCTATTTTGGGGTTTTTGGAGGTGGGATGTAGGGGAAACATGCGAATTTGGTGCAAAAAGCGAAACCCCAATTTTTCCCGAAAGTGGATGTTTAAACTTTTTAATCCCCTATTGGGCCCCCAGTTTGGGTTTTGGAGGGGGGGGAATTTTGATGAATGGCAATTTGGTTTAAAAAAGTTTGTTGAGGGCGCCCCTTCCCTTTGTGGCTGAGAGGGGTGGTTGGGTTTCGGGCGTAAACCTAAAAATCCATGGTCCCTTTTCGCCCCCCCCCCCCCCCCCCCCCCCACCCCCCACCCACGCAAAAGTTCCTGGGCTGGATTTGGGTTTAAGTTGCCCAGTCAAACGGTAGGTTTTGTTTCTAACGGTTTGGGTGGCAAAACAGTTTTTGGAAAACTGGGGCACCGCGAGTGTTTTTGGGCGTTTGTGGATGCACATTTGGGAACGTGTGTGTGTTATGGTGTGTGTGTGTGTGTGGGTGTGTGGGTGTGTTTTGTGTGTGTGTTGTGTGTGAAAATGTGCGTTTTGTGTGGGTGGGGGTGTGTTGTGGTGTGTGTGTGTGTGTGTTTTTGTGTGTGTGTGTGTGTGGGGGACTTGTGTGTGTGTGACTCTTGTGTGTGTGTGTGTGTGGGGTGTGTGTGTTGTGTGTGCTTGTGTGTGTGTTTTTGTGTGTGTTGCGCGTTTTTGTGGACTGTGCGTGTGTGTTGTGGGGTGTGTGTGTGTGTGTGCGGCGCGCGCGCGCCGCGCGCGTGTGTGTGTGTGTGTGTGTGTGTGTGTGTGGTGTGTGTGTGTGTGTGTGCTGTGTGTGTTTTGACTGTGAGGGGTGTGCGTGCGTGTGTGGTGTTTTTGTGGGTGTGTGTGTGTGTGTTGTGTGTGTGTGTGTGTGTGTGTGTGTGTGTATCTGGGCATTTTGGACGTGAGGGGGGTGGGCCCTTTCAGGGGTCGGAAAAGAGGGGAGTTGGAGGAGGGAGGGGAAAAAGGATTAGGGACAGGGTGGTGGTGGAGGGTGGGGCATATGGGATGTTTTTAAAAAGGTTTTTTTTTGTATGCGTGTGAGGAAACGAAAGTAGCCCTTTTTCCCTTGTTTTCCCCTCGGTGAAAAACCTGAGTTTAAAACGGGAGAAGTAAAACCTGCACGCTGCTTTCATAGTTATGAAAGCGGTAAAAAGGGTATTGTTCATCTTGCCCTGACATTCCCCCACTACGGTCGGCGGGCCCTGGGGAAAGTTTTTGGGAAACTGTTTGGGGCAATAATGGTCCCCCTATTCTGTCTATCCAAGTGGTTTTTCCCGGGTGGGAAGTGTGTGTGGTGTGTGTGTGTGGTGTTTTGTGTGTGTGTGTGTGTGTGTGTGTGTGGGGGGTGTGTTGCCCCGGGGGCGCGTGTGTGTGTGTGTGTGTGTGTGTGGGGGGGGGGGGGGGGTGTTGGGGGGGGGGGGGTTGTTGGGGGGGGGGGGGGGTTGCGTTTTTAAAAACCCGCCCCCCACCCACATTTGATCCCTCTGCGATCTGCCACTTAGAGCTAGCTATTCACACAGGCCCTTTTTTAATGGCCCCGCGTTTGCGAAATCCCCCCCCCCCCAACCCCAAATCCCCCCATTTACCCCACACACACCCCCACCCCACCCCCACCCCACACACACAAAACCCACACACCACCACACAAAAAAGGTTAATGTACTCAAACACCTGGCATTATCCTGTCCCCGGCCCCAAGATCACTTTCGGACAAGAAGTTTTTTCAGTCCCCCGAAAATTTTGGGAAAAGGAAAAATGCAGAGCTTGGATTGAAAAGCTTTAAAACTAGCTTTAGGTGAAACCATATCATGCATCGTCCCTAGGAAATATCGCGAAATTGGGGTATTACCTTTGATGAGTATGGGGACGGGCCGCTGTCGCAAAAAAGGGTTTTAAAGATCTTCAACTTTGGGAAAAAGCAATGTAAAAAACAAAATTTTGTTTGAGATTGACATGCCCCCTTTTTTTCCGGGCATTAAAAAACGGGAAAAACCCCCAAACTCCAAACCATGGCGGTACAAAACAAGTCTGCGCCCTTTGGGCTGGGGTCGGGTCTGTCCCGCGAGCAAACCGCGAAGGAAAAAATTAATTGATTTTCTTTCTTTCTTTTTTTCTTTTTTGGGTTTGGTTTGGGGAGGGGGGGGGAGAGGCCGGGGGGGGGTTTTCGTAACACAAAAACAGAAACAAATTTACTTATTTATAAAATTTTTTGTGTGCATGTTTTGTGCGTATGCTTTTGCCCCCCGATCTTTCCCACCTCCGCCCCGGGTTTTCCCCAACCCCGCTTAGCGCGCGCGGGGCGCGCCGCCGCCGCGCGCGTGTGTGTGTGTGTGTGTGTGTTTTGTGTGTGTGTGTGTGCATGCGTGGGGTGGGCGTTTGTGTGTGTTTTGGGGTGTGTGTGTGTTGTGCGTGCGTGCGTGGGGTGGTTTGCGTGCTTTGCGTGCGTGCGTGGTGCGTGCTTGGGGTTGTGTGTGTGTGTGTGTGTGTGTGTGGGGGTTTGTGTGTGGTGTTGGTGTGTGTGTTTTGTGGTGGGCTTGCTTGTGTGTGTGTGTGTGTGTGTGTGTTTTTTGTGTTTTTGTTTTGTGTTTTTGGGGTGTTGTGTGTTTTTTTTATTTGGGGCCCGTAGGCCGCGCGGGGCCCCCTTTTATGGCGAGTGGGGAAGGAGAGTGAGGGTACAGGATGAGGAAAAACCCTGGTGGGGGTTTTAAGGGAGGGGTTTATCTGGGGTGTGTTTTAGTTTGTGTGTGTGTGTGTTGTGTGTTGTGGTGGGTGTGTTGTGGTGTTTTGTTGTGTGTTTTTGGGTGGGTGCGTGCGTGCGTGTGAAAGTGCGTGCGTCCCCCCGTGGTGTTGTGGGGTGTGTTTTTGTGTGTGCGTGCGTGCGTGCGTCCCGGGCGTGCGTGGTGTTTTGGGGTTGTGTGTGTGTTTTGTGCGCGCGAGCGCGCGCCGCGTTTGTGTTTGTGGGGCGTGCTTTGTATGGGTGAAAAACATTGATTTTGGGGGTTTTAAAATGTGTTCCCCCTTCGGGGTTTTGTGCCTGCGGGGAAAAACGAAAATTTAGCTGATTGTTCCTTTTACTTGAATGCCCCCTTGGTGAAACGCCCCAAAGCAACAGAAATAGGGGTATTAAACCCTCCTAGCGCTGCCATCGCTTAAAAAAGGTTTTTCCCGGTATATGTGGTCCGCCCTAATAGGGGCCTCCCTCCCTCCCCCTAGGGGGAGGGAGGGGGGAGGGGGGGGGGGGGGGGGGGGGGGGCCCCGGGGCTATGAACGACCTAAAAGTGAATGTCATGTGGTCTGAGACGACGGTTTGAGAGCACAGGGTTTCCTACAGATTGAAAAAACAAAATTTCCCCAAAACCCTTTTTCCCCCAATCTTTCCTACCCAGCCCCCGGTTTTCCCAACCCATTTTTCCCCAAGTTTGAATCCCCAAAAAATGTCAATATTCAATGGCGTCTTCTTGGCAAGAACGGGTAATTTCTTAAAAAACAAAGGGTTTAAACACTCCTTAAGTAGAGAAAAAACTGTAAAGCCCCCCCCCCCCGATGTCAGCGATTTTGGGGCAATTGAATTTGTTGTTTGTGCCATTGTTGTTTGGTTTTCTATCTCTTTCCCTTTTGAGATGCTTGTTTCATTTTTTGTATTTGCTTGTTAAATTTTTTTCCCAAAACCCTTTCCCCAAACCCCAACCAGACCCCAAAATCCCCTTTTTCCCCCCAAAAACTTCCAAACGGGGAAAAAGGTTTCATCCTTTTTTTCCCAAACCCCCTTTTCCCAACTATTCCCAACCTAGGGGAAAGGGCCCTGAAACAGATCGCCCCCCTGTCCCGTTGCGAAAGCTCATTTTTTCTTTCAGTGAAAAAATTTGGGGGGTGGGGGGGGGGGTGGGGGTGGGGGGTTAGGGGTGTGGGGAAGGGGGGGGGGGGGGGGGGGGGGGGGGGGGGGGGGGGGGGCGGGAGGGGGGGGGGTTTTGGGTTTCAAAAACGGGCCCCACACCATTGTTGGAGGGGTTCTGGGGTTCGCCATTTTAGAGAAAGCTATTAAAAAGGAATTTTTTTCACAATCGTATGCATGTATTTTAACCCCCCAACCCACCCTCCTCCCCCCACCCCCCGCCCAGCCCCAAACCTGTTTTTCTCCCACAAATTTTGAAATGGCGACTCTCCTCTGTAATTGATTTTTTTGGGGTTCAACACCCCAGCTTAAAAAAAAAAAGCCGCGGATGACTGACCCTTCCCCATCACCTCTACACCCCCTTTCTCCTCCTCCTCCTTTTTTGTTCTCTTTTTTCCTTCCCCTTTTTCTCAAGCATCTTTCAAAATTTTTCTACCCCCCCCCCCCCTTCACCACCCGTAACATCCCTAAAATTTCCCCAAAATTCCCGTGGGTTGTCAATCGGCCCTTTTTCCCGTTTAAAAAAGATTTTCCGCGTCCCCCCTTGGACGTTGGGGTGATCGTGGGGTTTCGCACCCAGGGTTTTTTTTCCAATTCCCCTTGAATGGGGCGAAATTTGTTTTTTTCCCCGGGGGTGCTTGTATCCCAAAAAAAAAAGCCGTTGTTCCCTTCAGCTTTGCAGCTAAAAAAAAAAAAAAACAAACAAAAAATAAAAGATAGATAAAGGGGGGGGGGGGTGGGGGAGGGGGGGAGCATTTAAATTATAATTAAAAAATCGTCGGGTTGCCCGTGATAATTTTTTTGTGGCTTCTTTTCTCTCCTTTTCTCCTCTCTCTTTTCTCTCCCCTCTCTCTCTCTCTTTCTTTGCCCTCCGGAATCTCAGTGGGGGAGAAAGCCCGACTTGCAAACTTGGTGATCCCCGGGGTTTTCAGGTTCGAATTTTCTGCCGGGGCGTTTTGGTACAGGGGGATTTTCCCTGGAGTTAATATTGGTTTGGGCTCCATTTCCCCCTACAGTCCTTCACGCCCCCCCCCCCCACCCCACGCACGCACGCACGCACGCCCCGCACGCAACACCCACACACACCACACACACACACAACACACACACCCCACACCCCAAAACACACAACGGGAAAAATTGAAAACAGTTTATTTAAAAGCTCCAAAAAAACTTTTAAAATTTTCTTTTAAAAATTTTAAGCGGGCAAAATTGGGGTTTAAAAAAACAAAAAAATTTGATCTTCTTTTCAAAAATCTTTTGGTTAGGTTTAAAGCTGACTTACGGGGAAAGAAGTTTATTTTTCTGCTCCCAAATATGTTATGAAGAAAATTTCCAAAATAAATTTACTCTAAGGGATACAAATAGCTTTGGGAGTTCCCGTCCCCACTCCGACTATTGTACGTATGGGGAGGGGTTGGGGGTTTACCTTTGAACAATTATCGAGAAAAATGTCTTCAGCTAAGTAAAATTATAAGAAGCGTGTGTTGAAAAAAGTTTAACGTGAAAAAAATGTATTAGATCAGATCTTCAATTTTTCCCAAAAAAAAGCAAGGGCCCTAAAAACTTTGGAAAAAACAAAAAGCCAAAAAATACTTCAGTATTCCCCGTAGATTAGGGTCTGAAAACCCAAAGGGTAAAAGGTAAGGGGGTTCGATTACGTTCCAATTTTCCCCCCATGGGGGAAATGAAAAAGGCAGATTTTTACCTTTCCAATGCGATTTTAAAAGGGGTGAAACCCCCACCTTTCTTGCTTTTTTTTTTCGAAACTTTGTGTTTTTATTCAAATTTTCAAACCTTTTTAAGGTTTTTTACCCAAAGGTTTTTCTTATTGACACTAAAGTGGGGGTGCTGGGTTTGAATACCGGGGGCCCAAAAAAGAAAAATTTGTTTCATTTGGTGAGGTCATTCTTTTTTTCACCCCCGAAATTTGGGGAGCCATTCTCATGGGTTTTGCGTTTCATTTTTAATCTTCCCATGGTTATATTTCCCAAAACTTTTTTGTGTTGACTCCAAGTCTTTTCTTTTTTACGCTGAAAACCCTGAAGTTTAGAGACAGATGTGACCTAGTAATTTTAAATTAAAATTTTCATACATTTTTTATTCCCAAAAGGGGTTCCCGTGTAACATTTAATTGGGTTCCATAAAATTGTGGTATTTATGGAAAGGAAAAGGGTAGGAAAGAGTAGCTAAAGGAGGTGAAAGGGCAAAAGAATTCGTTGTGGAAAAAATTCATAAATTTCCCTTTTTTTGGGAAAAAGGGAAAGCTTTTAATCTTTTGAAAAAGGGCACCAAAGCCCCTGTGGGTTATAAAGTAAATCGGCACCCTCTTACAGCTTGGGCTTTGTTGGAAAGTTTTTCCGGGGGGAAATTTCCCGTTTGTTTTTTTTTAGACTTAAATATTTAAATTTATTTAAAAAGTTAAAAAATGTTTATACTGCCAAAAAATATGTTGGGGGAAAAAAATTTTGACATTTCTGTACTTTTTTAATTTTCCCCCCTATGCAGCAGTATTACCCAATTTTCAGTTTTCCAGATAATCCCACAAATTGTGATTTTAAGGGCCCCTAACTTCCCAAAAACATTCATTTTTGGCCCAAAGTATCAAAATATTTACTTCGCGTCCAATCGGTTTTCATTAGTATGATATTTCAGTATTTTTTTAAACAAAAAATTGTTTATGTTGTTCCCTGTCCAGTGATTTAAGCTTTATTTTTAATTATGTTTTCATTTGGAAAAATAATATCAATGTCTTTTTTTTTTATGTATATCATTTACAAATATATAATGTCTAAAAACACGCCAAGTGAAAAAAAACGGTTTTAAAACCCAAAAAAAAAACAAACACACGAAAAAAAATAGAAAGGAAAAAAAAAAAAAAGGAAAGGGCGGAAAGGGGTCATTTAAATCAATGAAATTTTATGATATTGGCACTGAAAGGAATTTTTTTTTTTTTCGCCAAGAAAAAAAAAACAAAACTTTTTTTTTGGGGGTTTTGGGTTCAAAGGCCATCAATTTTTTCCAAAAAACCCCAAAGTTGCCCCCCTTTTTCCCCCCTGTTTACTTTCCTCCAAACCCTTTTCCCCCACACCCCAATTTCTCCCTGCACAACCCCCCACCCCCTCCCCCTCCCCCCTGGTTTTTTTTAAAAAATATTTTATTTCAACTTTGGCACAAAAGTTTTCAAGAGTTTAAAGAGACAGGGCAACAAGAAATACTTATGTAAAGCCCTAAAATTTTAAAAGGGGAATGTACACCCAAAAAAATTTTTGGGCGGACGTTTGAAAAAGCAAGGCCCTTTTGGTTTTTTGCAAAAGTTTAAATTTTCAAACAGGAAAAAAAAAAAAACAAAAAACCCAAAATAAAAAAACAATCAAAAAACCCCAAAACAGGAGGGGGGAAAAAAAAAAAACGATAAAGGGTAATAGGGAAAATAAGTGTGACCCAAAAAAGGAAAGGGATATTTCCAAGTTTACAGAAAAAGGGGAAACCCAATTTTTGACTGAATATCGGCTCGCGGGACAGTAATTCATGAGTCTTTTTTCAATAACAGGTCGGGGCCACAATTCTAAAAAGTTAACTAGGCCCCCTTAAGAATGTGAATAGTGACGATGACAAAAAAAAAACAAAAAAACAGAGGTTTAACAAAAACCATATATGTACAAACCCCATGTGACCCCGGGGGCAGTTGAAAATTGTCTTAGGAAAATTTTGTTAAAATCAAACGCTTTGTTTTGAGAAAAAAATTTGTGAACAAAATTTTAAAAAAAAATGAATTTTAGGTTTCCATGTTTTTAAAGAACCCCCTAAACCCAAAAAACAAATTGCGAAAAGAAAACAGGGTTTTCTGGAAAGGGGGGGGGGATTTGGGGTTTGTTCGATGTATATTGTAAAAAAGGGCAGTACTGAGGAAGGGGTTCGGCAGTTTCTTGGGGATAAGTACACGCACTGATGGATGTTTAAAGATGTGGCGATTGTACCGGGCCCTGATTTAGTTCACTCATTTCAAGCCTGACAGTGAATTTTTATGTTCCTTTCTATTTTTCCCTGGGGATTTGTAAGGTGGGACAAAAGGGGTCGCAGAGGAAAGGTAGGTTTTGGGTGTAGCTTTAGGGACTGGGTGGGTTGAATAGCAGTATGGAGATATTCCGATGGATAAAGTGGGGGAAGGGAAAAAGGATCTGTGGTTATTTCTGTTTGGTGTAGGGAGGGGTCTTTCCGAGGGTCTTCGCAGTTTTTTTGCATTGACTGCAGAAACCAAGGGGGGGGCATTAGGTCCCCAGAGATTTGTTTGGGGAGTCATTGTGGAAATTTTCTTATGGAAAATTATTATTTTGTGTCTGCGACGACGCTCTTTCAGGTACAAATCCCGGACTCTTCCAACAGATTTTTATGACTTGTTCCCCCGTTTCAGAACCCGTGATAATGCGCAGGGCGCCAAGTGTAAATTTTCTTTAAAATATTTGATTTTATACAGTGGAACCCCCGGTTTTCGGAAACCCCCCCGGTGAGGGGGACCCCACCGAAGGGCGCTTTTTTTGCGGGCCGAATTTTTTCCCTCTTTTTCTCTGTTTCTTTTAAAAACCCCGGGGAAAGGACCACCCCCCGGGCCCCGGACGCGGACCACCCCAAAAAGGGGCCAAATGTCAGATTTAACCTCCCGGGAAAAGGGGCCACCAATTTGAAAAAATCGGAGTGATTACTTTGGCATTGTGCGTTTTCTTGCCCTTTTTCCACTTTCCCCTATGTACATGTATTTATAATGAAACACACACACAACAACACACACACACACACACACACACCCCCAAAACACTCAAAAACACACACACACAGTCATGTAAACACCAAAGGTGGCAAAAAGGGGCCCCTTGATGATGATCGGAAGTTCACACTTCACTCACTGCCCCAAATTTTCCACTTGTTTTTGATCGGAAGTGTGAGAATTATTTTGATACTGTTTCTTGGGGAAGCGGGGCCAACCCCGGGTTTGAGGACCACTTTTTTTTCAACCAAGGGGGGGTTTCCCCCAAACCGGGGGGGGCACTGTCCTTCCCCCGCAAATTTTCCCAGATGTGTCAGGGATAATCAAAAAAATCGGGGAAGATAAATGATTTTTTTTAAAAGGGTTTTAAGAGCCCCTTTTGGTCAAATTTTGTAATAAAAGGGGCGAAGACGTTTATTAGAAGGCGAACCTTTGCGGCAGTGTGTTGATGTGCTCAACCCCCCCCTGAGTTATTTTTTTAAAGGGACTCCAAATGTTTGTGATGGTTTTTTTGTTGCTTTGTTTTTTAAATTGAAAGGGCATGAGAAACTTCACTCCCTTGAGTACCCTTAAGGAAATCGTCTTTTAAAAAATTAAAGGGCAAAACCCTTTCCCTTTTTTTAGCCAAGCTTCTTTTTTTAATTAATCGGATTGTAATGGTTTTTATTCCTCACGGTTTGTGATCTTCCAAAGCCAATCAAAATTTTTGTGTCATCTGCAAATAGCTTGATAATTTTCTCAAAATCACTGCCCAATTTTTTGGGTGTAAAAATAAAAACAACAGTGGTCCAAGGGGCGAACCTTTTTGGGAAATTTTCCCTTTGGGAAAAAAGGGGGTTTCGCGGTGGGGTTGTTCACCCCCAAAAACAAAAATGGTGGGGTCTGTTGAAAAATTAAAAAAACAAAATAGTGTAAAAGTTGAGCCCTTTTTCCTTTTTGGTTTAGGTTTTAAATAGAAGACCCCTGTTTCTACCCCACGGCAAAGGCTTTTGTATATCAAAAAAAATAGGGGCTGGAAATTAATTTTTTTTTAAATTTTTTAACTAAAAAAAACATAGATGTGACAGTTGGAAAGGTTTGTTTAATTTACCGTGAATGAAAACCCGATTGTGATTCCCGAAAATTAAATTGTTTGACATGAGGGAAAAAAATAAACATGTTTTATGCACACATCTTTCAAAAAGTTTACCCCCGCAAACTTAGGAGAATTTTTGGTCGGTAATTGGTGGGGAATTTTTTCTTTATTTCCCTTTTTTTTGGGAATGGGGTTACTTTGGGTATTTTTTCCCCAGTTTTGGGGAAATTTTTCTCCAAAATAAAATCGGGTTTAAAAAAACCCTTTTAAAGGGGGCCCGATTTTTTGGGGTCCCGAGGATTTCATAATATATCATGGAAAAAGTCTGGACCCGGGTTGTTTTACTTGTATCAAGATTTTTTATAAAATTTTTAAAATTCAGGGGAAAATCCCAAAAATTTTTTTCTGTAAATTCAGCTAATTCACGAAGGTTTGTCGGTAGGGGGGCGGTTTATACCTTCTGTTTTCAAGGTTAAAGTAAAAGTCATTAAATTCGGTTTTCTTTCTCTGCGTTTAAAATAATAGTTTTTCCGTTTACGTTTTAGTTTTTTTCTATATTTTTTTAGTTAATGGCCCTTTTATTCTTTTAAAGTCGCACAATTTTCCACCAAATCCCCCTGGGGGACCCAAAATTTTGGGGTTTTTTTAAACTGGTGGTTTAATACTTTGTTTGTACTCGAGTTCCCTAACCTTTTAAATTTGTCAAAATTTCTTTGTTTTCCCGGCATAACGGAAATTTTTTCCCAGTCAGTCGGTAGATTTTTTTTGTTTAGTTTTCTGTGCAAATTTTTTCCCCTTTTTTGGTCAGTCTTTTTTTAAATTTATTAATTTTAAGACGGGGGAAACTTTAGGCCCGACTGTTTCAAATTTTTTAATTATTTTGAACCGGGGCAAAATTTAGGCCTGACTGTTACAGTCTTTTTAATTTTTTTATTGAAGAACCCCGGGGCATTTTTTTAGGCCTGACTGTTACAGTCTTTTTAATTTATTATTAAGCCCCCGGGGGGATCTTTAGGCCTGACTGTTACAGTCTTTTTAAATTTATTATTGAAGCAGGGGGCCCTCTTTTTTGGGCCAATTGTTACTGTTTTTAGGGGGCCCCCACACTGTTTTTCTATTTACATAAATCTTTTTAAAATGAAAAATTTCGTTTCCCACATCTACTGTGCTATCTGGGGGAATATTTCGGGTTCCCGTTTTGTTGGGCGTAGCTCACAAAAAAATTTTTCGTTGTCTAAAATGGTTTAATTGAAAATCGGGCCTTTTGGGAAAATTTCTGTTTTTTACGCAAGTGGTTTAAAAATGGGCACTGGAACACCCATGGTCACTGCAGAAAGGAGGGAGAAAAATTTCCCCTGTTTTTTTTATGTAGGGGCTCGGGGATTTAAACCCGATAAAGGCAAAATACTTTATGTACCTGTTACCCTTTGTGGGGGAATTCCAAATTCTTGTTTTAATTGTTTAAAGGTTTGAATACAGTGAGGTGTTTGGTTGGTTTTGTTAAAATTTGTCAAGCTGAAAAAACCCAAAAAATAACTTCTTTATCGTTCAGGGTTTCCCTTTTTTAAAAACTATCATTTATAAAGTCCCAATAATTTAAAGGTACATCAGGTGGACGATTAAAAAAGTTTCCCAAAAAGTAAACTTCCCCGAAATTTAATTTTGGGTTTTTTTCCCAAATGTTCCAGGTCGTTAACCTGTAAGTGGGGTTTGTGGTTTTTTCAATTTAAGGCCCGTCTTTCAAAGGGAGATGGCCCACCACCGTGGAGCGGGCGTTCGCTCTGTCTAAACGGCAGGAGGGTTTAAAGTTTTTAAGGGAAGGGAAAAAAGTTGTTGGAAACCCTGGTGATAGCCAAATTTCGGATATAGTTATAATATCAAATTGATGCGATTCAGCTTTTAAGCAGGTGGGTTTTACTTTTTTAAAAATACGGGTTTTTAAAAGTTTCTTTACACCGAGTTCTCCCCGTTCAATTTGGGCCTGGGTTTCTTTCGATATCCCCCCTTTATTTAAAAAAAGGGAAAGAATTTTTGAAAATTTTTGAGAAAATCAGATTGCTACGTTTGTGACAGTGAAATTTTAAAAAAACCCGGGTTTTTGGTGGGTTTTGTTTGGCAGGGGGTGAGCCCGTCAACATTTAAAATTTCCGGAAAGAAAAACAGCAAAAAAAACCTAGTCAAGTTTTTCATCTTTTCCCGGCTTAAAAAAAGCAGAAAAAACGGGGGAAAAGTGGTTTACCTTGGGGGGAAAAAAAAACAGTTTTTTTGGGTAATTTTCCCCGGCCCGTATGATAGAAACAGGCCAATCATTTGGGTCTGTTTCAATGCCCGTTCAACGCCCCCCCTGAGGTAACGACTGAGCGTACAAGGAATCGGGAAAATTCGGGCCCTGATTGGAAAAAAGTAAGGGGTTCGTTACTTTCCCCAATTCCTCCATGGGAACTGAACAGAGCAGATTTGACCTTTCCAATGACGATCTAAAAAGAGTGATAACCCTCACCTACTTGCTTTTTCTTTTCGATCTCGTGTTCATTCAAATTATTCTAACCATTTGAAGGTATATACCGATGGTTCTCTTATTGACACTAATGTGGCGGGTGCTGGGTTTGTAATACCGGGACTAAGAAAGAAAAATCGTTTCATATTGGTGCAGGTCATTCTGTTTTCACCGCGAACTGGTTAGCCATTCTCATGGCTCTGCGATACATTGTTAATCTTCCTATGGTTATATTTCCAATACTTTTTTGTGTTGACTCCAAGTCTGTCTTATTTACGCTGAAATCCATGAAGTCTAGAGACAGATGTGACCTAGTAATTGAAATTAATCATCTCATACATTTTCTAATTCAAAAGGGTTCCAGTGTAACATTTACTTGGGTTCCATCACATTGTGGTATTTATGGAAATGAATGGGTAGACAGAGTAGCTAAAGGAGGTGCAGGACAAAGAATTCGTTGTGGAAAAACGTTCATATTCCTTTGTCTGTAAAGGAATGCTATAATCTTTTAGAAAAAGACACCAAAGCCCGTGTGGGTTATAATGTAATCGGCACACCTCTTACAGCATGTCTTTGTTGAATGTTTTTCCGAGGGAAATTTCCAGTTTGTGTTTTTAGACTTAAATATAATTCATTAAATGTAAATATGTTGATACTGCAAATGCATATGTGGAGAAAAAACTTTGACATTTCTGTACTATTTAATTGTCCCACTATGCAGCAGTACTTACCCAATTTTCAGTTACCAGATAATCTACAGTTGATGATTTTAAGACTCTAACTTCAAATCATTCATTTTTGGCTAATGTATCAAAATATTTACTTCGCAGTCCAATCGGTACATTAGTATGATATTTCAGTATTTTTTAAGCAAACATTGTTTATGTTGTTCATGTCCAGTGATTTAAGCTTTATTTTTAATTATGTTTTCATTTGTATAATAATATCAATGTCATCTTGATGTATATCATTTACAAATATCATAATCGTCTAAAAACACGCCATGTGAAAAAGACGATAAAAACAAACAAACAAACAACACACGAAAAAAGTAGAAAGAAGAAAAAAAAGGAAGGAAGGAAGGGATCATTTCAGTCAATGAATCTATGAATATTGGCACTGAAAGAGATTTTTCTCTCGCCAAGAAAAACAAACAAACTTTTTTTGGGGGTTTGGATTCAAAGGCCATCAATTTTCTCCAAACCGCAAAGTCTGCACGCTATTACCTCCCTGTCACTTTCCTCACCCTTCCCTACACCCCAATTTCTCCCTGCACAACCCCCCACCCCCTCCTCCTCCCACCCCTGGTTTTAAACAGTATTTTATTTCAACTTTGTCACAATGTTACAAGAGTAAATGAGACAGGGCAACAAGAAATACTTATGTAAAGCCCTATCTTAAGAGTGAATGTACACAATGAATTTGTGACGGACGTCTGAACAGCAAAGCATTTTGGTTATAGCAATGTAAAGTTTTCAAACAGGAAAAAACAAAAACAAAAACCAAGTATAAATAAACAATCAAAAAACCGACAACAGGAGGTGAAAAAAATAAACGATAAAGTGGTAATAGAAAGTACATAAGTGTGACAAAAGTGGAGGTATATGCCAAGTTATACAGAAAAGGGCAACCAATTTCTATGACTGAATATCGGCTCGCGGGACAGTCAATTCATGAGTCTTGTCAATAACAGGTCTGGACACAATTCTAAATGTTTAACTAGGCTCCATTAAGAATGTGACTAGTGACGATGACAAAAAAAGACAATAACAGCAGGTCAACAAATCCATATATGTACACCGATGTGACCAGAGGGGCAGTTGAAATGTCTTAGGAATTATGTTACAAATCAAACGCTTTGTTAGAGAAATAATTTGTGAACATTTTAAAAAATATGATGTAGGTTTCCATGTTGAAAGAACCGCTACCAAATAACAAATTGCGAACAGAAATCAGTTCTCTAGGATGGCTGTGGGATGGCGTTTGTTCGATGTATAATGTACAAAGGGCAGTACAATGAGGAAGTGTTCGGCAGTTTCTTGGGGATAAGTACACGCACTGATGGATGTTATGATGTGGCGATTGTACCAGGTCATGATTTAGTTCACTCATTTCAGCCTGACAGTGAATTTATATGTTCCTTTCTATTTCCGTGGGTAGTAGTAAGGTGGGACAAAAGTGTCTGCAGAGGAAGGTAGTGTTTGATGTAGCTGAGAGACTGGGTGTGTTGAATAGCAGTATGGAGAGTATTCCGATGGATACGCTGAAGGGAAAAAGGATCTGTGGTATATATCTGTTTGGTGTCGGGGATGAGTCTTCCGAGGGTCTTCGCAGATGTTATGCATTGACTGCAGAAACCAAGGGTGGCATTAGGTCACAGAGATAGTTTGGGCAGTCATTGTGAATTATCTTATGGAACATTATTATTTTGTGTCTGCGACGACGCTCTTTCAGAGTACAAATCCTGACTCTTCCAACAGATTTTTATGACTTGTTCCACGTACAGCACCCGTGATAATGCGCAGGGCGTCCAAGTGTAAATTTTCTAAGATATTTGATTGATACAGTGGAACCCCGGTTGCGGACCACCCCGGTGAGGGGACCACCCCACTGAAGGGACGCTTTTTTTGCGACCGAATTTTTTCCCTCTTTATCTCTGTTACTATAAACCCCGGTAACAGGACCACCCCGGTCCTCGGACGCGGACCACCAAAACGGGACCAAATGTCAGATTTAACCTCCGGTAAGAGGACCACCATTAGAAAAAATCGGAGTGATTCACTTTGTCATTGTGCGTTCTCTTGCATTGTCCACTCCCATATGTACATGTACTTGATAATGACACACACACACACACACACACACACACACACACACACACACCACACACACACAAACACACACACACACAGTACATGTTACCACAGGTGGCAAGAGGACACTTGATGATGATCGGAGTTCACACTTCACTCACTGCTCAACTTTTCCACTTGATAATGATCGGAAGTGTGAGAATTATTCTGATACTGTACTTCGGTAAGCGGACCACCCCGGTTAGAGGACCACTTTTTTTGCAACCAAGGGTGGTTCCCCTAACCGGGGTGGCACTGTATCCGCGCAATTATCCCAGATGATGTCAGCATAATCAAATATCGGCAAGATAAATGATTATACATGGTTTCAAGAGCCCCTCTGGTCAATTTGTACCTAAAAGAGCGAAGACGTTTATTAGAAGACGAACCTTTGCGGCAGTGCTGTTGATGTGCTCACCCCACCTGCAGTTATTTTTGAAGCGTGACTCCTAAATGTTTGTGATGAGTTTGTTGTTGCTAGTTGTTTCCAAATTGTAGGTCATGAGAAACTACACTCCCTCTGAGTACATTAAGGAAACTCAGTCTTTGATTCATTAAAGACAACCTTCCATGTTTTAGCCAAGCTTCTATTTTAATTAAATCGGATTGTAATGTTTCATTCCTCACGGTGTGATCTTCCAATGCCAATCAATTACTTGTGTCATCTGCAAATAGCTTGATAATTGACTCAATATCACTAGCAATATCATTGATGTAAACTAAAAACAACAGTGGTCCAAGGACAGAACCTTGTGGTATTCCTTGGGAAATGGATTTCGCGGTGGATTGTTCACCCCCAATAACAACGACTGGTGTCTGTCTGAAATATACTATCAAACTAGTGTAAAAGTTGAGCCCTAATTCCTATTGCGTTTAGTTTAAGTAGAAGACCCCTGTGCTACACACGATCAAAGGCTTTGATATATCAAAAAATACATATTGGTCTGGAAATTAGATTTGTCATATAATTTTTGACTAAATTATCATAGATGCTGAGCAGTTGGCAGGTCGTTGAATCACCGTGAATGAAACCTGATTGTGATTCAGAAATTAACTTGTTTGACATGAGGAAGTAATAAACATGTTTATGCACACATCTTTCAAAGAGTTTACCCACGCAGCTTAGGAGAGATATTGGTCGGTAATTGGTGGATTCATCTTTATTTCCTTTTTTGTGGGACTGGGGTTACATTGGCTATTTTCCACAGCTGTGGGAATTTTGCTCCAGATAGACATCGGTTGAAAAAAGGCATTTAAGGGGGCAGATATAAGGGGACTGAGGATTTCATAATATATCATGGAATAAGTCTGGACCGGATTGTTTTACTTGTATCAAGATTTTTTATAACATTTTTAAGTTCAGGGATAGTCAAAGTTATTTCTGTAAATTCAGCTAATTCACTGATAGCTATGTCAGGTAGGGGGTCGTTGATACCTTCTAGTTTACAATGGTTAATGAAAAAGTCATTAAATACGTTTGCTTTCTCTGCGTTTAAAATAATACGTTTTTCCGTTTACGTTCAGTAGTGCTATATTTTCCGAGTTAATGCCCTTTTATTCTATAATTGTCGCACAATTTTCCACCAGTCCCTCTGACCAAACTTATGGGGATCTATAAACTAGGTGGTTTAATACTTTGTTAGTACTCTGAGTTCCCTAACTAACTTTGTCAATTACTTCGTTCCTGGCATAACGGAATGTTCCCAGTCAGTCGGTAGATTTGTTTGTTTAGCTTTTCTGTGCAACTTATTTCCTTTCTTGGTCAGTCTTTTTAATTCATTATTGAAGCACGGGGCATCTTTAGGCCTGACTGTTACAGTCTTTTTAATTCATTATTGAAGCACGGGGCATCTTTAGGCCTGACTGTTACAGTCTTTTTAATTCATTATTGAAGAACGGGGCATCTTTAGGCCTGACTGTTACAGTCTTTTTATTCATTATTGAAGCACGGGGCATCTTTAGGCCTGACTGTTACAGTCTTTTTAATTCATTATTGAAGCACGGGGCATCTTTAGGCCTAATTGTTACTGTCTTAGACGGCACACACTGTTTTGCTATTGACATAAATCTTAAAGTGAAAATTTCGCATGCTACATCTACTGTGCTATCTGCGAATATACTGTTCCAGTTTTGTTGGGCAGTAGCTCACAAAATTTTACGTTGTCTAAACTGGTTATAATTGAAAATCGTCCTTTGGAAAGTACTGTATTTATACGCAAGTGGCTTAAGAATGACACATGGAACACTATGGTCACTGCAGAAAGGAGGCAGAACGTCCACTGATTTGATTATGTCAGGACTCTGAGTGATGACCAGATCAAGGCAAGTACTTGATGTACCTGTTACCCTTGTGTGGGGGAATCAACTACTTGTTTTAATTGATAATGGTTTAGAATATCAGTGAGGTGTTTGGTTGGATTAGTTAAATAGTCAACGCTGAAATCACCTAAATAATAACTTCATCATCGTTCAGTCTCTTTATTAATACTATCATTTATAAAGTCCCAATAATTAACGGTACATCAGGTGGACGATAAAATGATCCAACAAGTAAACTCTCTGATTAATTTTGGTTTCTACCCAAACTGCTTCCAGGTCGTTAACCTGTAAGTCGGGTCGTGGTTTGCAATGAAGGCTGTCTTTCAGGTAGATGGCCACACCACGTGAGCGTCGTTCGCTCTGTCTAAACGGACAGGAGGGTGAACAGTTTTTAAGAAGTAAAGAGTTGTTGGAATCCAGTGGTGATAGCCAACTTTCGGATATAGTTATAATATCAAATTGATGCGATTCAGCTTCAAGCAGGTCGATTTTACTTTTCAAACTACGGGTATTAACGTGCATGACACAGAGTTCTCCACGTTCAATTGGACCTAGGGTTACTTTCGATATCGCCTGATTTCATAAGTAAAGAATTGTGAAATTTAGAGAAAGTCAGATTGCTACAGTTAGCTGACAGATGATTAAATGAACCGGTTTTAGGTGGGTTTTGTTTGGCAGGTGGTGAGAACACGTCAACATTTAAATGCTCTGGAAAGAAAAACAGCAAAAAAGCCATAGTCAAGTGTTCATCTTTCCTGGCATAAACAAGCAGAAAATACGGAATAGTGGTCACCTTGACAAGAAAAAACAGTTTTCTGGATAATATCCCGGCTGTATGATAGAACAGACCAATCATGGCTCTGTACAATGCCAGTTCAACGCCACTGAGGTAACTGCACTGAGCAGTACAAGGAATCTGAAATTCGCCATGATTGGAATGACACTGGTCCGCAGACGCTTCTCTACGACTATGGTCATGAAAACCTCCCTGGCCTCCGTCACAACGCCAACAACATTCACCACGTTTGAACAAAATATTGGTAAGTTACACACATGTCTAATAGTAAGGTAAATGAAAAAAAATATGTACACAAAACAAGATAAGTCTCTGTCTCCGTGTCATCTCCTATTCAGCCTATCATCTTGCAATATGAATTTGCAGGTCGTTATCGCCTGGCATTTCGCTTGGACATAGGTTTTGAAAGTTTGGGTTCGGAATATCTTTTGATTTCTGTTCGTGTGTGTATGTGTAAGTTCACCACACGCACGTACGCACGCACGCACCCACGCACGAACACACACACACACACACACACGCACGCACGCACGCACGCACGCACGCACGCACGCACGCACACACACACACACACACACACACACACACACACACACACACACCACACACACACACTCGTCTAATAAATCTTCGGACAGTAATTCTGTCTTCTATTAAAGCAGGCTCCCCTCCACCTGCCCTTTTCTCGCCCTCCCCCTCTCCCCTCCGTCCCCCTCCCTACCCCACCCCACCCACCACCACCACCATTCAGAAAAAAAAGTTTAATTATTCCTTGGCGGCTAGCTCACGGGCACACAACAGGGCAGCGAACGACGCAAGCGTTTCTGTGTGGGCGTTTCTGTGAATGGCGGTCTTGCCCGTCAATGCGGAGGAAGTGCGCATGGGTATAATACATATCCGTACAGAAATGCAGCGCAATATTTGTTTGTTTATTTCTTTACAGCGTGATCGCTTCTCGCATGATTGCATGAAGTTGAAAAAAAACACACCACAAACAAACAAAAAACAACAACAACACAATGGCTCCCCATCTGGGCCCAGATGATTTATGGTCCACACCGCCATTAATGATAAATTTTCAAAATACCACGCTGCGTCTATAGGCCCTAAGGGTTCTCGTGACAAATTAAAGTCTGAGTTTCACACACACACACACACACAAACACGCACGCACACCACATACACACACGCGCGCGTGCGAACACACTCACACAGAGAAACACGCCCGCGCGCGCGTGCGCGCGCGCACACACACACACACACACACACACACACACACACACACACACATATATATGTATTATATATAAAAGAAAAACCATTTATTCCTCCTTTTAATAGATTCACCGTCGTGGGTGGCTTTGTTCCCACCTTCTACACCACTCCTCATCGTTCACGAGAACCTTCCCACCCCCACCCACCACCACCCCTGCCCCCTCCTTTCATCCCATCCCCACCCCTCACCATCTTTTTTTTCGTCTTTAATTCTCTCCCCCCCCTCCTGGATTTACATATTCCCTTCGCCACCCAACTCCTCCCTCCCCCACCTCACCTCACCAATCTTCCCTCCCTACCTCTTAACAGGCCTTACCCTCCCCCCCCTTCTCCCAACACCCCTTACCAAGGGTGAAAGCATTGCCTCCCTTCCAGGAAACAAAATGACAAACAAACAAACCGAAATAAAAAATCTTGCAGCCTCGCCTCCCACCCCACCCCCCTCCCCCGCGCGCCCGCATTCCCTTGACACCCATTTCGTGTTGTTCCCAATCGTTCCTGTAACACTGTGCCACATCTTTAGTTTCCATGTTGCGTTTAAGACATAATGCGTAAACAGACTGCCAAAGGCGGGACGTTCGGTTTTAAGTGAAGAATTTTGCCAAAGCTGCCTTTTCTGGAAGAAAACTGTGAGTTGTGTGTGTGTATGTGTGTGTGTGTGTGTGTGTGTGTGTGGTGTGTGTGTGTGTGTGTGTGTGTGTGTGTGTGCGTGCGCGCACACACACACAAGGCGCTTGTACGCGCGCACACGCATTTATACACACACACATGCGCGCGCACGTGCGACACACACACTGCCCAGGACGGGGGAAATCGTGATGGTATTGCTTAAGTGCACTAAGTTGATGTAATATTAGTCAGGCTTAACACACCAAGGTTTTTCTTTGCACTCATACACGCATATGCACACTCATGCCCCACACCAAACATTCACCTCTCTCTGGGAATGGGATGTCACGCATTCGTCTTCTCCTAACACGACTGAGAACAAGAAATACAATTTCTATGCTACTTATAATTAATCATGAACAATCAAATCACACACAATGAAATATCAGAACATAAAAGATCAATACTTCCTAATCCGGGTTATAATAAATGACTTCTTACCTGGCCAGGTTTTCACACACACAACCACGCTTTCACACCACCCCACGTTCTTGAAAAAAGCCCTCTTCGCGTCTTCTTCAGCACTGCTTGATGGTGATGCCCTTGGTTGACTGGCCCCAGGCTTCAGGACTGGGTCTTCGGGGGTTCGTCTGGGATCTCGACGTCGAACTCTTCTTCTTCGTCTTCTTCACCCACCTCTGGGTTCAAATTCAGTTTGTCTGTCTTCACCACCTCTGGGCTTCAAACTTAGGTTTCTTCTCTTCCAGCTTGTCTTCAACCAAAGACTTAGCTGTCTCTTCTGTCTCCCAGACCACGTTTCTCTCGACCCTTTCTCTGTCCTGCTCACTCTCTCCTCTCTCTCTCTCCTCTGCCTTCTCTCTCTCTTTTCTCCTGGTGTTGTTCCCTGACACGTTGTTCTCCCTCAGTTTATATAGGGAGGGAAACAAAGGATTCCCCTTAGGGCCATGCCTTTGTCCTGCAGCTTCTAAAACCCCCTAGTTCACAAGTACCTAAATTCTCCACTCGCTACATCCACACATCAGCATTTACACACACCCCTACCTAATTGATTAGCAAACACACACTTAGCCCAGATGGACATCGAAAATTCCGCCGACTTCGGTGGTCAGTTAACACAGTAATTATCTTAAGGAGGGCTACTACAACCTCCACACGCAGTCACCCAGCCTGACAATAGAACCAACACAGTGCCCCACGGCAATACCATCTGAACAATCCAAGGCCCCCTGCTCTTCACTGACTGTTTACACAAGAACCTCAGCTGACCGAGCATTTAGCGCTCACTTGGGGCCCGAGGTCGTAGTGGTTACAACCCTTCCCCCTTTCGCCACCAGGCAGGTCCGACTCTCTCCTAGGTGTTGTTTGTCATCTGACCACTTCGGCCGCGGCGTGTTAATTGGTCAATTACCTATTTGTATCCCACGTACAATGCCCCTTTGTCTCCAAGCGTCTAATGCCTTTTGTGAGAGGTTTCACGCTCCTTGACAAATTCCCCCCACTCGAAGACAATGCCTGCATTGGCTAAAACTTAACATTCAAGGAGATGAAACTCATAATTTTCCCATTTAAACAGTGCTAATATCGGCCTCTCATAAGCCTACTTACACCAGAGAACGCACGCAAGATTGTCTTGCAACAAAAATTATAGAGAAAAATCAATACATACACACTATCAAAGCAAATATCAACATAAATCAGAAATCTCCCCCAGCTCAAAGTCGTGTGGCCATATAACCATTATGTTTCTACGGAAATTCTCTCCCCTTCTCTTCATTACACGTGGCCGCAACCAGCCACGTCACGCATACGCGACACTGCAAAAGACAGGACCACTACTGACTTCTCGACCGACCATTTTATTTTGGCCTACGGTCCCGTCACTCTTTCTTTCACTCTCTAACCTACGTTGTCGTACGGCGCGACATGTGTTGCAATGCGCACAGAAACGCCTGATATCACCAAGGATACCGGGCCAGTAGTATTCTCGCGTCACTGCCTTTTGTGAGGCCTTCTTACCGAGATGGCCCCGAGGCTGACGTCCATTGTTTTTCTGACATCACCGCCTTTCTGCGCTTTGTAGGCACAAACAATCTGTCTTTTTGTCTTCCCCGAACTCAAGTGAGTGAAAGTTCGGTACAATACCCCATCCTTTATCTCAAACCGATGGTGCCTCTTCACACCTTTCTTCTGTCCTGTGTGAGCGAGCCTAAAACAATTTTCTAAGCGAGTAATCGCCCTTTTGTTCTGCTCGTGAGTGAGTGGGGTTAGTCTCACCGGACACGCTCCAGTGCTTTCTGGAGTGTTTGACTGCCTGGGGCTTTCTCTCCGTGACTCCTTTTCCTGATTCAACACAGAAATCACTGTCTGGGTCTCCATACCCACGTGCCCCTGGGATGTTTCCAATCACCAGATCATACGGCGGTTTTGGAACACCCAAACGCCTGTACAACTCCACTATAGAATGGTTGTAGCAATAAACCCCTGGGCCGTTCTGAATTCTGCTACTGTTCCATCTATTTGTCTGCACCTCTGTGTTTTACCTGTGAATTGTCCCTTCTCAACCAGGGACTCTTTCACCATAACACCAGTGCACCCAGAGTCTCTAATGACATCAACCACATTGTCCCCTACTCTGCCTTTGTGCACATCCATGTTATCGCCTGAATCTGTGAAACACACAGCACAATCCAGACAAAATAACACTGTCATCTTGTTAATCTTTTTCTACCTGCCTCTCTCTGGGCCTGATCCTCATTGCTGCTGCTTTCTGTGACTTGAATATACAATCCTAGCCAAGTGCCCTGTCTTATTCCCAACAGAAAACAGGCACGCTCATTCCTAGCCACGTGGCTATTGGTTTTCACCCTTGTTTGCTCACGTGACGCCGTGGGCCTACGGGTGTGTACTGCTGACTCATTACGTGAGTCATGTGCTGGCCTCCCGTCCTCTGGATATGCCTCCAGGCCTCTTCTTGTTGAGGCAAGTCGCGCCTCGCTTCTCGGTAAACCTCTGCTGCTTCAAGTACTTCAGCTATTGTCACGACACCCTCTCCTTGAGGTGTATTGTGAGGCCCGGCCCACAACCGTCAGTATCTGTTCTTTCATCACCAGTGTCTTGAGGCCTTCAAAATCACAGTCCCCTTCACTCAGTTCTATCCACTTGTTAAAGTAATGATCTAGTCTAACTCCGAACTGTGTGTATGTCTCACCCTGTTCGATTCTCGCTTCGCGAAACTTACGCCTAAAACCTTCTTCAGTCAAATCATATGCCTTTAGTACTGCTTGTTTCACCTTGTCAAAATCTCTCTGATCACCTTTGGGTAAGGTGGAAACTGTGTGTAACGCACGACCTGTCAACAAGGCAGACAGGTTTATTGCCCAGTCATCTTCGGGCCAGCCCTCGTGCTCGGCAAATGATTCAAACCCACTGATATAGGCATCGATCGAATCAGTTTCTTCTCTGAACAGTGGGAGTTTAGGGCTAGGTGCGCAACTTAGTCTGCGGCTACTGACTCAGAACTGGTGTCTATTTCACTACGATTTTCAGATTTTATTCTTTCCAACTCGATTTGTTTGGCTAGAATCTCTGATTCCGCTTCTGCTCTTGCCCTCGCTGCACTGGCAGCTGCACTCTCTGCATTGCTCTTGCTCTGGCAGCCCCACTCTCTGCATCTGCTCTTGCTCTGGCAGCTGCACTCTCTGCATCTGCTCTTGCTCTGGCAGCTGCACTCTCTGCATCTGCTCTCGTTTTAGCAGCTGCACTCTCTGTGTCTGCTGCATTTGCTTTAGCCCTTTGATGCAGCAGCTTCTGCCTCTAGATTACTTTTGACAGCTGCGAGCTGTTCCTTTTCAAACTTCCTTCTTTCAGCCCTTTCATCTCTCTCAGTCTTCTGCTGAGTTTCAATGAATCTACGCAGTTCTCTCCTGTATATCCTGTTTCTCCCCTTAAACTCATCAGTTTCTCAATGGGAGGGAAAACTTTCTTCAGCCATTTGTCGTTTTAGCACCACTAAAACAGTTACTCTTATAGACCCGGAAAAAGTCAGTAAACAGTTTATCTACCAAACGTGACGAGTACACCCAACCAGTGGTAGTGTTCCTAACACAAGGAGCCTTAATCTTAAACCAAGTTCTGTGAGAGTTAAGACTAGAACCTCGTTCTTCGTTTCTCTGAACGACCTTTGATTAATACAACTGCCCTACACACAAGTCAATATCAACACTCAAAGAACTAAAGGAAATAATTAGAAGAGCTAATTAAAAATACCTTTAGTGGACGCTTCGCCCCAGTACTACTCTAGTACTCACTTTGTTTCCATCCTGAAACTAATTTGGGCCATGCAATCCTGGCAGGCTCGCCACTTTGTCCAGGACGGGGGAAATCGTGATGGTATTGCTTAAGTGCACAAGTTGATTTTATTATTAGTCAGGCTTAACACACCAAGGTTATCTTTGCACTCATACATGCATATGCACACTCATGCGCACACCAAACATTCACCTCTCTCTGGGAATGGGATGTCACGCATTCGTCTCTCTCCTAACACGACTGAGAACAAGAAATACAATTTCTATGTTACTTATAATTAATCATGAACAATCAAATCACACACAATGAAATATCAGAACATAAAAGATCAATACTTCCTAATCCGGGTTATAATAAAATGACTTCTTACCTGGCCAGGTTTTCACACACACAACCACGCTTTCACACCACACCACAGTTCTTGAAAAAAGTCTCTTCGCGTCTTCTTCAGCACTGCTTGATGGTGATGCCCTTGGTTGATGGCTCCAGGCTTCAGGACTGGGTCTTCGTGGTCGTCTCTGGGATCTCGACGTCGAACTCTTCTTCTTCGTCTTCTTCACCCACCTCTGGGTTCAAAATTTAGTTTGTCTGTCTTCACCACCTCTGGGCTTCAAACTTAGGTTTCTTCTCTTCCAGCTTGTCTTCAACCCTAAGACTTAGCTGTTTCTTCTGTCTCCAGACACGTTTCTCTCGACCCTTTCTCTGTCCTGCTCACTCCTCTCCTCTCTCTCTCTCCTCTGCCTTCTCTCTCTCTCTCTCCTGGTGTTGTTCCCCGACACGTTGTTCTCCTCAGTTTATATAGGGAGGGAAACAAAGGATTCCCTTAGGGCCATGCCTTTGTCCCTGCAGCTTCTCAAACCCCTAGTTCACAAGTACCCTGAATTCTCCACTCGCTACATTCCACACACATCAGCATTTACACACACCCTACCTAATTGATTAGCAAACACACACTTAGCCCCAGATGGACATCGAAAATTCCCGCCCACTTCGGTGGTCAGTTAACACGTAATTATTTAAGGAGGGCTACTACAACCTCCACACGCATTCAGCCAGCCTGACAATAGAACCAAAAACAGTGACCCACGGCAATACCATCTGAACAAATCCAAGGCCCCTGCTCTTCACTGACTGTTTACACAAGAACCTCAGCTGACCGAGCATTAGCGCTCACTTGGGGCCCGAGGTCGTAGTGGTTTTCAACCCTTCCCTTTCGCCACCAGGCAGGTCCGAACTCTCTCCTAGGTGTTGTTTGTCATTGACCACTTCGGCCGCGCCGTGTTAATTGGTCAATTACATATTTGTATACCATGTACAATGTCCTTTGTCTCCAAGCGTCTAATGCCTTTTGTGAGAGGTTTCACGCTCCTTGACACACACACACACACACACACACACACACACACACACACACACCACACACACACACACACTACACCACACCCCACACACACACACACACACCTAGATAGACGACAGACACATAAAGATAGATCGATCGATCGATTGATCGATAGACAGTTAGTAGACAGACAGACAGGCAGGTAGATGGATTCTTCAGAGAAGGGCCCTCCCCCAACCATGAATTGTTTACACGCTTGGGGGGCAGGTGGCATCCAATTTAGGACTCAGACATGCCCTTCTGCTGACAGCATTTTTTTTTCTGGCGGTTGCAAGGATTGGAACCAACAACTCTGGATCGGTGGGTGTCTCAAAGCGTCCTTTTTTAAATTAGAATTTTTTTAGACGAATGTCTCACCCACATGGCTATTAAACACTAATTTCTGTTGAAGTTCGACCAGACCCACCTTCTTCTTCTTCTGTGTACACAGGCTGATACTCCTGCGGACACTCCCTGTATAGACAGGCAAGGGTTAATCCTATCTACCCAACAAAGGGAGTAGAGTTTTGTGTGTATGACCGTTTTTTTTATCCCGCATTATGGCAGACATACTCCACCTTCGGGGAAGGTGCATGCATGTGTAACGTTATCATCCATACCAACGGCCAAATGGCCTTCTCTTCCGAAAGTTGGTGATGGGATTTGACGTGTGTGCAAGATGTTATGCGTGCGTTCACACACGGAACCTCGGTTTATAGTCTCATTCGAAGGACTGCATGGGAAATGGAGTCAGAACCCATGCTAACTCCGAGGGGAAAATCCCCTGTACCGAAACGGCCCGGCGGAGATTCGAACCCACACCCCCAGGATCACGAGTCCGGCGCTCTACCACTGGGCTATTCCCGGGCCTGACCAGACCCAGCAGGAGCTCTTTTGCGCTGCCTCTGACATCGCCTGCAGAGTTCTAGTACTCTTCTGACCGAGAAATCGACAGCTGTTCATTGTGATCGTATACTGATGGGTCGACAAACCAGCCCTGTTCCAACGTCTATGGCGAGGCTTTGGCTTGGAAGCCCAAAAACTGCTCAAGCT
>JAFLJL010010580.1:0-15271 GCA_018398815.1 Conus ventricosus
TGGGTGTGTGTGGGGGAGTGTGGTGCTCGTGCAGGCTCTCTTTGCATGTTCAATCACTCTCCCTGCTCTCAGGGGAAAATGGCCCAATTTTTTTTTTCTTTGTAGTGGTCTCAGCAGAAAAAAAAAACCCATCTGTTGGACAAAAAAATGTATGCGGGAAAGAGCAGAAAGAGTGTTTGCACAATAGTAAGGTGTGAACTGTGGGAACAGGAGGCTGTGCTGTGGCCCACCCCCTCCCCTCTCCCCTTCTCTCTGGTTTTCAAACACTTGGATGATGAACTCCCCCACTCCCCTTCCTCCATCCCCCCTGCTTTTTTACCAAATTTCTGCCTTTCATGCTTTGCTTTAATTGCATGGCCATCAATGTTTGCTGTTGAAAAACCCACAGCATTCTACAAGATGCAAGAAAGAATTGACACAGTAGGAAAAGAGTAGTTTGGGGAGTGCACGACCGACCCTGGAGGTCTGCCCTGACAGGATCGGTCTAGGGGGGAGTGAAGGAGTGACTGACCTCACACGCTCCGCAAGAGACCACACAATAAAGATTAACGATACAACACCCATTTATTCACACCAGCAAAATAAACATTCCAACACCGCACCATGCACGATCACAATAAAACACTCCAACGCACACAACATGCACAATCACGATCAAGCACTCCAACGCACACAACATGCACAATCACGACAAGCCACTCCAACGCACACAACAATGCACAATCGCAATCAAGCACTCCCAAAACCCACAACATGCACGATTATAAATAAATATTTCACCATACGACTACCACAATTATAAAGAAATATTCCAGTATTGACCCTTTCTCACACCACGAGTGCTCCACATCCCTGCCCCTGTTAAGTCAGCAGGGGCACCCTTCGCACTAGGTGCTCCGAGCCGGTTGGTTCTCGCAGGGAGTCCCCAAAGCCGACACCCTGGGCTCCCAAGCGGGCAGTGAAGAGTTTGCCCGGGGGGGGGGGGGGGGGGACTAGCTGTCACGGAGGTCCCGGACGGGGTTCCAGGCCGGCCAGTCAAGACGGGGCGTCTTTTACCACCCTCGGTCCCGACCAAGGCGTGGCCTCGACCAGCGCGTGGCACCATCTCGTCCGTGGTCTCAGCCAGAACGTGCCTCGACCAGCACGTGGCACCATCCAGTTCGTGCTCCAGGTGAAGCCCCCGGGAGGGGGGGGGGGGGGACGTAGCTGGGAGGAGAGTCGGAGAGGGGGAAAAGAAGAAGGAAGGAGGGAAAGGGAAAAAGGAAAAGGGAAAAAGGAAGAAGGAAGGAAGAAGGGAAGAAGGGTACAGCTACCCGTGGGGGACCCCGAAGAAGCGGGTCAAAGGACTCTCTCTACCCTCTGTCCAGTCGAGAGGACAGAGGGGAAGATGCGAAACAGAAGAAACGATGTCCTCTCCTACAGGCCGACTGCAGGAATTGAAAGTACTGACTGTACTCTCGATGATACGGGAAGGAACCGAGACTGGAGCAGGCGCTCCCAGAGACTTTTTCCGCTCGAGTCAAGAGCTAACCTCCCTCAGCAATGGCGCCAACATGCCATGCTGCGTCACAGAGTGAGCCCTACTTAAACTAAAAAAAACGAAGCACGTGCGACAGGTAAAAAGACAGGCGAGAGGCCGATAGACCAGAAGTTCGAGAGAAAGGTACCGGCCACCCTGAACTTGCAGGATGAATAGCACGGGCGGGGGAATTAGAGAGAGAGAGAGAGAGAAAGCAAACCGAAGTTGAGTGAACTATACCAAGGTGCAAACGCACCGCAAAAGCCACATAAGGGACGGGTACACGACAACAGCAACGACAATAAAACAATAGTATTTCCGCCAACCTGGGTGGTCGAACGTCGTAGGCCTGCGACAAACTCGTGACAAACCCCCCTTCTAAAGCATCTGTTTCTCTGAGATACAGTGCTCCTTTGACCTTGTGCATGTGCAAACTTAACAACAATGGACCGAACCCAACTCTCTGTGATCGAAGAGTACGATGTATCCCAATACAAACATTTACCCGATAGAATTACACGAGAAATTACATAAACTACGCTTTTTCAAACAAACTAAGCGAACCTTCCAAACATGATAAGTATCATTCCGAACCATCTGGTGATTCACTACCGTTAACCACCACTGAAGTGACAACTGTCACTACAACCTGATACAGTGACAATAGGGGATATAACCTGGTTGAGGGGGAGTGTCCCTCTGACTGACTTTCCAACGTGCTGACTACGGAGCTCGGCTAAGATAGTCAGCATCCGTTTACAGGAACCCTTGATATGACGGAAGTGAACCATGACTCTGCAGCTCCACTGCCTTACTCATGAGTCGAATGGACTGACTGGACGGACCGGTCCAGGCACTGGAGGAGGATGATGATCGCTCTCCAGTACAAAACTTCCGGCCGTACTTCTTATGGGCCACGCCCAGTGCGTGTCCAAATCTGGCCTGAGAGATGCAGTAACATTAGGGGCTTCGATAGTCCTAAGCGGGACAGCCTCTGCGGTACCGACTGCGATTCTACCACTACGAAGTGTAGCGGTGACGCGAGCGATGGAGATTAATGGGTCCCACCAGGTCGACCCCAAACCTTGCTGAATGGCTCCCAACCCGTGGCACTGACCCTAGGGGGACACGCTTCAAGCGACCCTTAGGCGTTTGTCGCTGGCAGAATCGCAACTGCGGGCAGTACTGCCTAACATGTGAGTTCATCCCTGGCCAGAAGAAAATCCTGCCTAACTCGCTCGAGAGTCCGCTTGGGCCCATATGACTGCCAGGGGAGTATCGTGGGGCCTGCGGAAGGAAGATCTCTCAGGCATTGGGGAAACCACAAGCTGCTTGGCCATACGATCTGTCTGGGTTGAAAACCCTAAAAAGGATCCCCTTGTGGAAGCTTGAAGTCACAACTTGGCGTGTCGGGCCGAATGAGCGGACGATCCACAAGTTGTCGTAGGGTTGGACATCCAAGTCCCTGGCCTGAAGAGGATAATGCTAGCAGGTCGCCTTGCCAGAACCTCGTCAGAGATCGGCTCCTGATGATCGGGACGCAATTCCTGTTCCGGCTTCTTAGCTTTGGCGGTGTGGTGACTTCCACACACGCCTGTACGGGCATATCCGTAGAACGGGCTGACTGCGTCCGTCTGCGAAGGGTGGATAGTATTCCACTATGATAAGGGAATCAGAGTCGCTCCACGCGATGGCCCATACTTCGCCACAGAAGTAGGGGGGTGGAGATAGAAATAAGTACAGAAGGACGGGTGGAGGTAAAAACAGCCTCCATACCGCCACACATCATAATAGCGCCCGCGGGCTTAGGGGAAACTATATACCTTATCCACAAAGAGTGTTGATGCTCCCGAATTATATTAACCCTGATGGTGTCGACAAGAGAACAACCACAGAAAAGAAACACTGGACACTCTGTTACACCAGATGCTTGGATAGACCCCACGTAGCCGAGGCTGCGTGGATCGTGGAAAGGACTAGCCCCATGACTACAGCGGCTCAGGGCAATCTTTCTGATGTGGCCAGGACGACCACAAAGGAAAACAAAATGGGTGCTGAGGGCACCGATGACTGCCTGCCTTATTCGCACAACTAGCAGTTGTCGGGACCATATTGCTATGAAATCCTGTGTGGCTTCCTCTCCGTATTGGGCGATGCCATAAAGCCCTGCGAGCTTCAGCAAACACGCAGGCTGTGTGAATCGCAGACCGCGATAATCCTGCAGGTGCTGTTCGCCTATCCGGTCCTCAACTCTGGGGGACACAGGGGTGGTGAGCTGTTCAATGAGGATCGATCCTCCAGCTCCAACTTAGCTAACTGCGCCAGTACCTAGCGTCTTGCGCT
Organism: Conus ventricosus; assembly: GCA_018398815.1. Classification (NCBI taxonomy): domain Eukaryota; kingdom Metazoa; phylum Mollusca; class Gastropoda; order Neogastropoda; family Conidae; genus Conus; species Conus ventricosus. Next base: position 3,863 of record JAFLJL010010580.1, read on the forward strand.
GCCATACTCACCATACATGCACGAAGGTCTCATCATTATTTTCTTCATGGGACCTTAACTTCCTACTGTTGGTCTCTGGGGTTAGGTTGGAAACGAAGGACAAAAAACAAACCCAAAAACAAAAAGCTTACGCAGAGCCAACTGCATGTCTGCATAAGACGGACCTTCATTTAGAGTGTGCACACACTCCCTTCAAGCACCAGTTACTCAGAAAAAAAAGGTGCATAGCCTTTTGCTCCTCAGACACTGGTACGAACAAGCAAACCTTGTCGAAATGCTCTAAGAACATATCCAATGTCCTCACTAGGTTGATCTTGAAGCTTTTAACTTTGGGCCTCTTACTCTATCAACCTGCTTCTGGTGTTAACCCCTGGTTTACAGAAGCGGGAGGCGCGAAAGAAGTTGTTCCATCTCTCCCTACGCTGAGCCTCCATCCTGTCTAGTTCTTCCTACGGGGGGAGCCTCTTCCTACGCTGAGCTCCTGTCTGGCGGCCTCCTCTCTGCGCAGAATAGACTCTTCCCTATGCAGGAATTTCCTGTCTGTCAGTTCCTCTCTGCGCAGAGGGCCTCCTCTCTGCGACTCTTCCCTCACGCAGAGCTTCCTGCTAGCGGACTCCTCTCTGCGTCTTCCCTCGGAGGGCCTCCATCTCCCGTCGCTGTCGCTCTAGAAACATCAGGAAGGAAAGTGATGTCCTGGGCGGGGTTCCAACACTCCCGACACGGGCGGATGATCGTCTGACCGTCCCCTTGGGTCTAGACTTTCCCATAAGGAAAGGCTTCGGGGCATGCCCTTACGGGGGAATCCTGAGAGGAGAAGGTTTTCGGTCTCTGCGACTCACAGAAGCCCACAGTTGCTTCGATATACTCTGACGCTTCCGTGCGAAGTGCAGTCGGGAGTCTCGACAGGGGACCCCCCAGCGAAGAGGTTGTAAAAGTACTACTGGACTACCTTGCTACAGCACTTGGAATAGGTAGAAGTTACGTAGTCGAAGTACTGATACTAATAGTAGGGCTACAGTAACATTTTGAATTACCCTTCTTCTTCGACGCCCGCGTCGCCATACCACCAGCGCCGGACGTCGCCATGACAACATATCCTACAGTTTTCATATACAGGGAAAAACAATTCACTAGAGAAAAAAAAACAAATATTTTAGGGGCGTGTGTATAGGGTGTGAATGTGTGTAGTGTGCGTGTGTTGCGGACAAGTTCCGGCTACTGCTCCCACTTGGAACACCGCGTCTACAGCACGGCAACAGTGCGTGGGGCTCACGAAAAATAAAAAACATAACAAAAAAAACTATGATCCGGCTGCCCCACTCTGGCAAACACCGCGCTCTACAGTACGAGCAAACAGTGCGGTGGGGCTGGCCCGGAAAAAAAAAATATCAAAACAATAACTAGGCAGACGGGATCCGGAGAGAGAAAAAAAAAAAACATAGCGTCCGATACTACCCCCTGTACTCAACAACACGTTAGAGAAAAAAAAAACTAGAACTGGCCTAAATACAAAACAGGAATGGAAGACTGATCGGCAACAGAAGGGCAAGAACTTCCGGCCGTACCTGCGTGGGTACCCGGCGGAAGAGTGGTCTGGACGCGGTCGACTCCCCTCGGTCTGCCTCGGACTCCGTGTCACGCCGGGATGGTCCCTCAGGCCACCAAAAGACCTCCCTTCACACTAGAGTCACCCAGCCAACACACACACGAACAAAACACGCCAAACTGATAAAATATTTATAAACAGACAAAATAAACAGGTACTCTGCGAAACGCGTTGAGAGTCAGCCAGAGGCACTTCACATCCCGGTCGGTGCCCCCACAATTGTCACGACCGACCCTGGAGGTCTGCCTGAAGAAGAATCGGGGTATAGGTGGGAGGTGAAGGAGGTGCTGACCTCACACGCTCCGCAAGTGACCACACAATAAAGATTTCGAAACAACACCCCATTGTATTCTACACAGCTAAATAAAACATTCCAACACACGCAACATGCACGATCCAATTAATAACACTCCAACGCACACAACATGCACAATCACGATCAAGCACACCCACGCACACAACATGCTAAATCCGATCAAGCACTCAACGCTCACAAACATGCACATCGCAATCAAGCACTCCACACCCCAACATGCACGTTATAAAATTAAATATTTCACCATACGAGTACACAATTATTAAGAAATATTTCCAGTATTGACCCTTTCTCACACCACGGAGTGGTCCACATCCCTGCCTGTTAAAGTCAGCAGGGAGCACCCTGTCGCACTAGGTGCTCCGAGCGGGTGGGTTCATCGCAGGGAGTCGCCCAAAGCCGACACCACGGCTCCCAAGGGGCAGGGAAGAGGGTCTGCTCCGGGGGGGGGGGGGGAGTAGCTGTACTGGTGGTCCCGGACGCGGGGTCCAGGCCGGCACAGTCAAGACGGCGGGCGTCTCTACAGCCCTCGGTCCGACCAAGGCGTGGCCTCGACCAGCGCGTGGCACCATCTCGTCCGTGGTCTCGCCCAGAACGTGGCCCTCGTCCAGAACGTGGCACCATCCAGTTCGTGCTCCAGGTGATGCACCGGGAGTGGGGGGGGATAGGACGTAGCTGGGAGAGAGTCGGAGAGGAGGAAAAAGAAGCATGAAGGAGGATGGAAGAAGGAAGGAAGAAGGAAGAAGGAAGGGAAGTAGGAAGAAGGGTACAGCTTACCGTGGGTGACCCGAAGAAAGGGGTCGAAGGGACTCTCTCTACCTTGTCCAGTCTGAGAGGACAGAGGCGAAGATGCGGGGAAACAGAAGAAACGATGGCCCTCTCCTACAGGCGACTGCAGGAAATGAAAGTACTGACTGTCTCTCTGATGATACGGTAAGGAACGGAGACTGGAGCAGGCGCTCCCAGAGGTACATCTTCCGCTCGAGTTCAAGGAGCTAACCTCCCTCAGCAATGGCGGGCCAACATGCCATGCTGCGTCACAGGAGTGAGCATACTTCAAAATAAAAAAAAAAACGAAGCACGTGGACAGGTTAATAAAGGGACAGGCGAGGAGGCCGCTAGACAAAAGTTCGAGAGAAAAGGTACGGCCACCCGTTGAACTTGCAGGATGAAATAGCCATGGGCGGGGGAATTAGAGGAGAGAGAGTGAGAGAATGCAAACCGAAGTTGAGCTGAACTTATACCAAGGTGGCAACCGCTCCGCAAGCCACACTAAGGGACGGGTTACACGACAACAGCAACGACAATAAACAAATTAAGGAATTACCGCCACCCTGGGTGGGTTCGAATACGTCGTAGGCCTCGCGAAACTCGTGACAGGGAGAAAGAGAGAGAGTCTGTTCACAATGCCTTTGTTGTTAGGGGCAAATGTTTTCTGAAGACCTTTGGCAATGTGTGTGTGCATGTATGCACATTTGTGTGTGTATGTAAACAAACTTGATGATGTTATGAAATGATTCTCAGTCTGCAATTTTTTTTTTCAGATGACTGTGCAAACATGATCTTGTCTTTGGACTGCAATATTGTGGTCTCCTTTTAATTATTAGGAGTTGAATTTGTTTGTGGTTTGTATGTTATATTCCTGTTATTAAATACCAAATGAATATTTGTGTACTTTTTGTTTGTTGTTTGCAGGAACTGTGTATGAATGTTGATCTATCCACACTTAAAAATTTATGTTCATTGTTTTCTCAATCTTTCTCCAATGGACTCATTTCACTTTCCTTTCTCTTGTCTGTCCCTGGCTGTCGGTCTGTCTTGTCTTCTGTCTCTCATGTCATGTCACTCAGTCTTCACAATGTACAACCTTCACGTGCTCAGTTCACATACACTTTGTACATGCAGTCTATGCAATCACAGTTGATTCTTTATAGAGTAGAAGATTTTCTATGATGGTTTCTCATGTTGTTATAGGAAAGTTTGGTATTGTTGATTTGGCACAGAAGGTTTGTTATTGAACAAACAGAAGGAACTTTGTTTTTTTTGTTGCTGGGTGTTGAGTGTAGAGGTGTGGATGGGCCATTTTCAACATGAAATTGTGTTGCGATTGAACAATAATTTCTCTGTAGAAAATGACCAATCCAAAATTTATAGATGGTCCTGTAAATAGGAGGGTAACACATGTACTGATGCTGGGACTGAGTCATGAAATGGAATGGAGCACAGAAGAATGGAGTTCACACACTGTACTGATGCTGGAGTAACACATGTACTGATGCTGGACGGAGTCATGAAATGTAATGGAGCAAGATTGGAGTCACACATGTATGATGCTGGACAGAGTCATGAAATGGAATGGAGTCACACATGTACTGATGCTGGTGTCAACATGTACTGATGCTGGACCAGAGTCATGAAATGGAATGGAGTCACCTTGTACTGATGCTGGAGCACATCCTATACTGAGCTGGACTGAGTCATGAAATGGAATGAAGCACAGAATGTGTTTTGTCTCTGTCAGCATAGGCAGTGTTCTGTGGAATGGAATTAGAGTGTGAAGACTTCATTCATATGTCCTTCTGAAGATGGAGTGTGGCTGCCTCTGTGGCAGGTGTGAACACAACAGCCCTACACGATGACCACTCCCTGTATGAAATGTGTTCAGTGACCTGGTCTTTGTTAAGATGCATTCAGGATGACCTCTACTACTAAGACGTGTTCTGGTGATAGATACTAGCCATTGTCACTTTATTCATTTCATTGCTCTCACCAACTCACACTCATTCAGTGCCAGGTGACTCCAAGCGTGTTCAGGTGATAGATACAAGCCATTGTACTGTCATCTCATTGCATTTTCCTCTCACCAAACTCACACATCATTCGGTTCCAAGCAACACTAGAGTAGCATAGTACAGGATTGAGCATTAATTGTTTTTTTCTGACCTGGCCTCTACAGTAGGTAAAGTATACCCCATCGCCTACAGAAAACAACTTGCCTATCAAATGGCCATGGTTTTAACTCATGTAAGATGTTTAAATCATTGGATATAGGAAGCACAAATCCACACAAGTTTAGTATATACTGTGCAAATGCCTAATTCTGAAGTCGTCTGTGGTCTGTCTGCCGTTTTATCTTTCTCTTATTTTCGTGCGTGCACACACCACCACACACACACACACACACACACACACACCACACCACACACACCCACACACACAACACATCACAACACAACAGAATGGGAGAGAGCACAAAACACAAAAAAAAACCAAAAAACCTCAAAGAACTGACAACATGCAGATGGATTGGTTAAAACATCTAAATGTTTAGTGTTGGTGAAGTGTTGTGTGTGTGCGTTACACGCTCGTGTCTGTGTGTGTGGTGTGTGCATGCTATGGTGTGTGTAGTGATGTGACATCAAGTGAAAGACATCATTTACGGGAAATTCCTTTTTCAGGTAAAATGAGGCCATGCTGACTAACTGTTGCATGCAAGGGCGAAACACATGCATCATGGACCACCAGCTACAACACACATCACACACACACAACACACAACACACACACACACACACACACAACACCACCACACACACAAACACACACACACACACACACACACACACATCACAGAAGAGAAGGAAATGGAGAGAGGGAGAAACAGAAAATAAGGGGGGGGGGGGGGGGAGAGTTAAAAAAGAAAGGAAAGGCATGGGGTGGAGGGGGGGGGGGAGACGGCAACAGGTAGACAGGTACTGAGGAAATGTGAGGACAAAGTGAGAGACCAAAGGAAACATTTCATGTACATATATATGTGTATGTATGTAATAATTATAATATACACAGGGAAAAAAAGTTAAGCAACCCTCACATTTATCGCTAAGGACGAGATATAATACTATTTAAATGAAAGCAACACTTAAGTAAATCAAAATGGTCTTTATTCATGAAATTTATGACACTGTCCCATTACCGAAACAATAGAAATAGGGTTCAGTGTTTGATAATTCAACTGCAAAATGGGTGAACCAAGATGGCACCATTTTTGAACAAAAACATGGCATGGTTAAGTTTGAAAATAACAATTTCATCCATTGATGCCGAAATTAATTTTGGTAGGAAAACAACAATGAAAGTGTCCAGATTGCATAACACAAAAAAAAAATCAATACCAGGTGTATCCTCCCTGTACATTGATGACTGCCTGAATCCTTCGTCTCATCCTCCAGTGAGTCGTCTGATTGTGAAGGTGATCTGCTGCCACTCCCGATGCAATGCTGCTTCCAGTTCTGGAGATTTTGCAGAGGAGGGTCCATTTTCTGTATTCGACGGCCAAGCAAGTCCCATAGATGCTCCAGCGGATTGGGTTTCCGGATCATGGCGGGTCATGGTAATGTTGTCACCGCCTCTTGCTGGAGGAAATGCTGTGACTGCTCTAAAACGATAAAGGCCGGGCATTGTCATCCATGAAACACAGGTCTTGTGGCTAGTGGGTGGTCGTCAAAATGAGGCCAACAGCTGGCTGAAAGTACCCCCCGGGATGTAGCGATCTCCTGTCAAGTTGCCACGAATGGTCACCAGGTCCATCTTGCAGTCATGTGAGATGCTTTCCCCACACCATGACGGAGCCCCCGCCGAAAGGTACAGTTTGTTTGATGTTCCTTGCAGCATAGGCTGTTTGGGGAGCCTCCATACTCTCGCTCTGCCATCTGTAACTTTGCGTAAGAAGCGGCTTTCATAGACCAGTGGATCTTCCTCCAGTTCCTTGGGTTTCCCAGTGCTGTCGGGCAAACACCAGGTCAAACGTAATCTCTTATGATTGTCTGTAAGGTGTGGGACGCTTGATGACTCTTCTTGCCCTCAGTCCTATAGCTTGCAAGCGATTTCTAACGGTTTTTTGTGGACAGGGGTTTCGATTTGGCAGCCACTGCCGTTTCAGTGTGGTTGAAGTTGCGAATCGCTGTTGCCGTACCAGTCGGTGGAGCGCCCAGTCTTCACGCTGGTAAGTGACACGGGGTCTGCCTGATCGTGCCGGTCATTCACTGTGTTCGTTTCAGCATGTTTTCTTATAAATCGGCTGATTACTGACGTTTGGTATCCCAGTTGACGTCCAATAGCTTTGCGGGTCATACCAGTAGAATGCATGCCATAATTTGCCAACGTTGTCCTTCTGACATTCTTCTTCGTTCCATCTTGTTGGACAGTGACTGTGCAGTGAGAAACTTACCAAAAACGCACGTTTCTGTGGAGTGACCAAACTTCTTTTTGCGAGTGCACGGATGGTGTGATGCTCGTGCACGCCACATGCAGCCAGAGACTCACTGTCACATTGGTGGTTTTATCATCTCTATGGAATACCCGTCTTGTCAGAATTACTATTTTGTGCCTGTTAATACTCACAGTTCCCTGGACGGTATGTTTCATTTAGGGTTGCTTAACTTTTTTCCATGTGTATATATATATATATATGTATAATTATATATATATATATTATATTATTATATAATATATATAATATATTATATATATATATAATATATATATGTGATGGTGTGGGGGGGTAAGGGGTGTGCAGGTGAAGACAGGCAGATGGTGAGAAGTGCGGAACCAAGGGCAACAGCCAGTCAAGAAGACACAGGGGACGACGTGGAGTTTTTCTTGTCTTTATTTCTCTCCCATGGCTAGGAGCTCAAACCAGGAACGCAGCCTGGGAACTCTCTCGCTCTCAGCACTCAGCGCACTGAGCGCGCCCTCTCTTGCCTCTCACGCCAGTCGCTACATCATGGAACTCTAGGGGAACTCTGATCCATTCTCACACAGCGCCCCACTTTTATACACCCTGACCGGACCGCAAAGCCAGCGCCACGGTGGCGAAGACGGAACGAGCCCGCGAGGGCCCAACCAACAGAATTTGTGTTTTTTTATCGCGGCTTTCAGTGTTGTCTGGCTCACTATCCGTTCAGACTATTAACAATATTTACTATCGATGAAAACCTCAGAACACAAGGAATAAAATGCAGTAAGTCACATTGACAATTTTGTTTCCTGTACTAAATCATTTCTGATTAATGTACCAAGTGAAACCACTTTTAACAAGCTTACGTCATATTTTCCTTTATTTCAATGAAAAATACCAAACAGCGTGAAATAATTTTGTAATGAATAAAAAGCTGGCATCCGCTCTTTTCATACATAAAAAACTTCATTTTCCGAGGGCAGTGTCTAAGTGGAGAACTTTTCGTTTAAAGTTTGATAGAAAACACAGCTGACTTTTCACCTCGCTGGGCCGTCGGCACCCACTTCTGACACAATTTTCGACTGAAAAATACTCTGTGAAACGGTCTGTTAAATAATAAATTCTACACATTTTCAGTTGTATTCATAACAAAAATGGAGTCCCTTAGCAAGATTTCGATCGGGAAGTCCGAATTTCGTAGAATGATAATTTGGATCAAACTCCGACAGTAAACAAGAAGGCGACTCGCTAAAGGGGCCGGCGCTGTCAGTCATTTCGTTAGTCGCAAGCTTGTACAGAAAAGATCATAGGCATGCGATATACGAAATGAAAGCTTATGGACTTTACTTTTAACATGCATCTTCAGATTCTTCGGTTTTCCTCTTATTTTTTGTAAAATCAAATTATTCAATATTATTCGACAGACAAATTGAATGGCGCCAAAATTGCTCGTGCGAATACCAGTTTAGAGAAAATATGGGCTTCTCAACCCATTTCGGTTGTAATGAATCAAATACATTAATTTTTGTGACTTCAGTGACGTACATACAACTATGTAGGTTCTGGGGTATTCATGATTTAAAGAATTTACACAATAAAAAAAAAATGAGATTCGACCAAGGGAGGTAAGGGGAAGATAACTCTCGAACAAAACATTTTCATCCCCGAAAAATAACCAAACGAAACACTGTAGCACCCCGGGTACATATATATATATGTTTTGTGTGTGTGTGCATGTACGCATGCATGCTTGAGTGCGTGCATGTGTGTGTGCATGTGTGTTTGTGTGTGAAACATACTCCATCCACAACTGCATCCGGATAGCATGATTAAAACAGTGGAGTAAAGTGATCTTCAATGTATAAAGGCATGGCTATATATGAAAGAGGAGAGAAGGGTGGTAGAGTAGAAGAGGGGTGAAGGTGGTGGTGATGGGGTAGGGGTGAAGCACGTTAGTTGTCAAACAAAAATGAGGGAGAAGGGGGTAGTGGTGGTGGGGAGAAGGTTAGGGGGAGGAGGAGAAAAACAATTGAAGGAGAAAATTGGCAAAATACGTAATTGTCACACTGAGCACAAATGCATGCACACACTCAGCTCAGCATTCACTCCGTGCACACGCAATCTCTCCAAACACCAGAAGGCGCACTACAATAACTCTTCTTCTCCCCCCCCCTCCGGGGGAAAAATTTACTAAATGATAACTTTTCAAACATATACAACAGGTTTGTTTTCCAAGAATTATCTTCCGTTCCCCTCTCCAGTGGAGGTACAACATTCCACAGTTCCACTAGCTGGGACCAAATTTCATCTCATTATACATAGTTTAAATTTTCAAGTACATCTTTTACCGGTTTCTCCTCTCTCAAATTTTTTCAAAATTTCCAAAAGCTTACAGGACAGAGTTGCGTGCCCAAACCCTAGACTGTAATCGGCGTGTTCCGGGTCCACGCAGCCCTTTTGACCCGGTCCAGCTTGACGTTGCCCACACCTTCTTGCCGCAGCCGAAACGACGCCCTGTGTCCAGTTTAAAAGTAGAAACCCTTCCCTTTGACCCCCATTTGGCCAACCACAATCCAGTTCTGCTGTCCACTTCTGGGCCCGCCAAGAAAAAGTGCATCCCTTCTTCTTCCCTCCGACGCATCATTCCTTTTTTGACAAATTTGCATATGCCCTCTCTCTTACATTTGTGGACTTCTCCCCCTTTGCTGGACAAGGCTTCGTTGGTGGCATGTCCAACTTTGGGCAAACCCTTTTGGGACCGGCGATGTGGTTTGGGGAAGTCTAGAATGGGTTTTTAATTCATTCCTGTGGTTTTTGGGTCTCTGGGAAAAAGGGACTTTGATCGATAGCGTCGACTGCTCTCCCCTGAGCCACCCTTTCCCTTCTTCCTCCCTGCTTGTCGATTTGACTGAAAGGGTCCTTGGGGGTAAGATCAGCCATCTTTGGTTTTTTTCCGACAAAGCATCGTCCGTCCCCCCCACTACCACTCTATCTCGTTTCAGTTTTCCCTAAGCTGCCCAACCGCACGCCCGCGAGTCGATGCAAATTTTTGTAAAAATGTGTCAATCGATCACCGTTCACGTACCGCCGGTTGAACTTGGCTTTTGCCGTATCACGTTTTTACGGGGTTTTGAAATCACGCAACCCCCACGAGTTCGACGTAACTAATCTCTTTTTCCAACTTTCATCATGATAAGAAAAGTCGTCGGCGCGCCCCCAAACGGAGGAATGCAAACCCCGCCACGATCGGGTTTCGCCCAAACCAGTGCAAAGACATATTTTTTCAAACCGGGGCCCCCCATTTGGCCAACCCCTTTTTAAAAACCGTCGAAATTTTGGGTAGGGGGGAAATTCAAGGCCGGCCCCCTCCCCCTGCACGTTGTTCTGTTCCTCTCCATCTTTTTCATGGGTTTCCCAAACGCTGCCACATGTAGTATGCATGCGACCCCCAAGAAAATAAACACTCGGTAACGTGAAGACATTTTATTCCAAGACCCGGATGAGCTCCTTACCTTCCCTTTCCCGACCTATCCATCTCAACAAAGGGGTGCTGGGGTTTTTCCCCTTTTCTGTTTAGACCCCCTTCACATAAACCCAAGCGTTCATACAAATCTTCCTCTCTTTCTCTCCCCGTATAGACCTCCCGGGGAAGGTAGATTACAGGCAATCTCGTTTTGCAGCCCAAACAACCCGCTGGCAGTGCCCCAACATCTCCTTCCCATAATTATTTTTTCCCTTTCCTGCGCTCTTCCTCATACATACTTATTCGGGGAGACAAACTGTATCTGCACGGTTTTTGCGCACGTGGCAGCTCAGCCGAAGTGCACCCCGCGGGGAAGTGTTCACTGACCCAGGGAAAACCGCAGACGAAAATCCGCAGTACACAGGGGGGCTTGAAGGGTGCGGTTCTGCTAACTTGCGTTGTAATAGCGACACTCGGGCCCTTTAGGAAGAGCAGACTAGCTAACTGTAGTTAGTAGGGAGTCGACCTCGGCCTTAAGGAGAGCGGACTAGCAAAATTTTATTGCTAGGGGCATTCGTACAACAGTGACCGACCAGTGCTTTGGGGCCCGTTACCAGGAGACATTTTTTCCCCGCACTGCGACAGTACAGCCGTAACGGACAAACGGCTAGACTGTTTTTGCAGTACCACTGCTGGGCCCGGAGGTGGACACTGACGAAAGACAGGTACCAGCTGCTTGACCCTCTGAGGGAAATCCTGGGGGAAGGGTCGGCTTTGGAAACCCCAAA
>JAFLJL010010596.1:24950-28202 GCA_018398815.1 Conus ventricosus
TGATGCCTACTATGAAGAGAAGGTGATGTGTCTGTGTGTGCCCCCGATGCCTACTATGAGGAGAAGGCGATGTGTCTGTACTGTGTGTGCCCCTGAATGCCTACTATGAAGAGAAGGTGATGTGACTGTGTGTGCCCCTGATGCCTACTATGAACAGAAGGTGATGTGTGTGTGTGTGTGTGTGTGCCCCTGATGCCTACTATGAAGAGAAGGTGATGTGTCTGTGTGTGCCCCTGATGCCTACTATGAAGAGAAGGTGATGTGTCTGTGTGTGCCCCTGATGCCTACTAATGAAGAGAAGGTGAGTGTGTGTGTACCCCTGAAGCCTACTATGAAGAGAAGGTGATGTGTCTGTGGGTGCCCCTGATGTCTGCTATAAAGAGAAGTAGATGTGTCTGTAATGTGCCCCTGATGCCTGCTATGAAGAGAAGGTGATGTGTCTGTACTGTGTGTGCCCCTGATGCTTACTACAAAGAGAAGGTGATGTTGTCTGGTGTGTCCCTGATGCCTGCTATGAAGAGAAGGTGTCGTGTCTGTGTGTGCCCCCGATGCCTACATAAAGGAAGGCGATGTGTCTGTACTGTGTGTGCCCCTGATGCCTACTATGAAGAGAAGGTGATGTGTGTTTGTGCCCATGATGCCTACTATGAAGAGAAGGTGATGTGTGTGTGTGTGTGTGCCCCTGATGCTACTATGAAGAGAAGGTGATGTGTCTGTGTGTGCCTCTGATGCCTACTATGAAGAGAAGGTGATGTGTGTGTGTGTGCCCCTGATGCCTACTATGAAAGAGAAGGTGATTGTGTCTGTGTGTGCCCCTGATGCCTACTATGAAGAGAAGGTGATGTGTGTCTGTGTGTGCCCCTGATGCCTACTATGAAGAGAAGGTGATGTGTCTGTGTGTGCCCCTGATGCCTACTATGAAGAGAAGGTGATGTGTCTACTGTGTGGGCCCTGATGCCTACTATGAAGAGAAGGTAATGTGTCTGTACTGTGTGTCCCCTGATGCCTACAAGGAAGAGAAGGTGATGTGTGTGTACTGTGTGTGCCCCTGATGTCTACTATGAAGAAAAGGAGAATGTGTCGGTGTGTTCCCCTGATGTCTAGTATGAAGAGAAGGTGATGTGTTCTGTGTGTGTTGTGTGTGTGTGTGTGTGTGTGTGTGTGTGGTGTGTGTTGGTGTGTGTGTGTGTTGTTGTGTGTGTGTGTTGTGTTGTGTGCCGTTGATGCCTATTATGAAGAGAAGGTGATGAGTCTGTGTGTGCCCCTGATGCCTACTATGAAGAGAAGGTGATGTGTCTGTGTGTGCCCCTGATGCTACTTACAGAAGAGAAGGTGATGTGAGTCTGTGTGTGCCCCTGATGCCTGCTATGAAGAGAAAGATGATGTGTGTCTGTGTGTGCCCCTGATTGCCTACTCTAAAGAGAAGGTGATGTGTCTGTGTGTGCCCCTGATGCCTTCTATGAAGAGAAGTGATTTGTCTGTGTGTGCCCCTGATGCCTACTATGAAGAAGGTGATGTGTGATGTGTGCCCCTGATGCCTACTATAAGAGAAGGTGATGTGTGTGTGTGTGCCCCCTGATGCCTACTATGAAGAGAAGTGATGTGTCTGTGTGTGCCCCTGATGTCTACTATAAAGAGAATTTGATGTGTCTGTAGTGCCCCTGATGCCTGCTATGAAGAGAAGGTGATGTGTCTGTTGTGTGCCCTGATGCCTGCTATGAAGAGAAGGTGATGTGTCTGTGTGTGCCCTGATGCCTACTATGAAGAGAAGGGTGTGTGTTGTCTGTGTGTGCCCTGATGCCTGTCTATGAAGAGAGGGTGTTGTGTTGTGTGTGCCCCTGATGTTATAGTGAGTGGGTGTTGATGTGTGTTGTTGTGTCCCTGATGCCTCTATGAGGAAGGTGTGTGTCTGTGTGTGCCCCTGATGCCTACTATGAAGAGAAGGTGATGTGTGTTGTGTGCCCCTGATGCCTATATGAAGAGAAGGTGATGTGTGTGTGTGTGCCCCTGATGCTTATTATGATGAGAAGGTGATGTGTGTGTGTGTGTGTTGTGTGCCCCTGATGCCTACTATGAGAGAGAAGGTGATGTGTCTGTGTGTGCCCCTGTATTGCTATGATGTGAGAAGTGTGATGGTGTGTGTGTGTGTGCCCCTGATGCCTTATGAAGAAGGTGATGTGTGTTGTGTGTGCCCCTGATGCCTATATGAAGAGAAGGTGATGTGTCTGTGTGTGCCCCTGATGCCTACTATGAAGAGAAGGTGATTGTGTCTGTGTGTGCCCCTGATGCCTACTAGAAGAGAAGGTGATGTGTGCTGTGTGTGCCCCTGAATGCCTGCTAGAAGAGAAGGTGTGTTGTCTGTGTGTGCCCTGATGCCTCTCATGAAGAGAAGGTGATGTGTTGTGTATGTGCCCTGATGCCTACTATGAAGAGAAGGTGATGTGTCTGTGTGTGCCCCTGATGCCTACTATGAAGAGAAGGTGATGTGTTGTTGGCCCCTGATGCCTCTATGAAGAGAAGGTGATGTGTGTGTGTGTGCCCCTGATGCTACTGTGAAAGAAGGTGATGTGTCTGTCTGTGTGTGCCCCTGATGCCTACTATGAAGAGAAGGTGATGTGTCTGTGTGTGCCCCTGATGCCTACTATGAAGAGAAAGTGATGTGTTGTGTGTGCCCCTGATGTCTACTATGAAGAGAAGGTGATGTGTCTGTGTGGCCCCTGATGTCTACTATGAAGAGAAGGTGATGTGTCTGTGTGTGCCCTGATGCTCTACTATGAAGAGAAGGTGATGTGTGTCTGTGTGTGCCCCTGATGCCTCTATGAAAGAAGGTGATGTGTCTGTGTGTGCCCCTGATGCCTACTATGAAGAGAAGGTGATGTGTCTGTTGTGCCCTGATGCCTACTATGAAGAGAAGGTGATGTGGTTGTGTGTGCCCCTGATGCCTACTATGAAGAGAAGGTGATGTGTCGTGTTGCCCCTGATCCTCTATAAGAGAAATGGTGTGGTGTGCCCTGATATTTTTGTTGCCCCTGATCCCTTAGAGGTGTGTGTGTTGTGCTGATGTAAGAAGAGAAGGTGATTGTGTGTGCCTTGTGTGTGTGGACCGAAGTGATGTGTGTTGTCCTGGCCTACTATGAAAAAGGGATGTGTCTGTTTTTCGTGTGATGTGAGGTTGTTTGTGGTGTGAGCCCCAGCGAGGTATGTTGTTGTGTGTGCCCGATCTACATGAAGAGAAGGTGATTTTGTTGTGTG
>JAFLJL010010605.1:12688-25188 GCA_018398815.1 Conus ventricosus
ACAAATGACCCCTCACGTCAGTGACGCTTGAGAGAAAATTCCCCCACCTCTCCCCCCCCGGGAAATCCCCATCATGTTTTCCAAGCAGGGAGCGAACGCACTAAAAGCCGAAAAGATTTTGATGGAAATTTTTAGCTTTTCTATTATGCGTTCCATAAATGTCCCGGAATTTTCGCTTTTTCTCTTCTCTCTCTCTCTCTCTCCCCCCCTCCCCCCCTCCCCCTCTCCCCTCTCTCCCCCTTTTATATATATAAATTTTTAAATATATTTATATATTTATAAAGTATATATGCGTGGTGTGTGTGTGTGTGTTGCGTGCGTTGCGTGCTGCGTGCGTGCGGGGGCTGCGTGCGTGCCGTTTTGTGTAGATACGCAAACAAAAAAAAGGGACACTTTTAGAAAAAAGATAGATGATAATAGAAGTAGATAAATAGATAAAAGAAAAACAAAAAAAAAAGGGGGGAAAAAAAAAAGTGCAGGTAAAAAATCCTTTTGTCATTGGAACCCCAAAGAATTGCGCGCGCGCGCCCACGCACACACAACGCCCCCGCGCGCGCGCCCCGGCGCATGCAAAATACCACCCCAGGGGGATGTGATAGAAAGATAGATAAAAAGATAATAGTTTAAAAACATTGATTTGTAGCTAGTTAAAACAAAAATGGGTGATGTCGTGGGGGAAGGACTTTCGCACAGCCCAAAAAACAAATCACAGCTTGCTTCAATCTCATTCATATATCAAGAAATTGTCACAACAAACCACTAGTAAAGTCAAAAAATTTTACTTTTACATGATCTTGGGGAAAGGGAAAAATTTAAGGGATATGGAATCAAAAAAAATAAAAAAAAATTTTTCTTTCCCTGAAAATTTACAAAATTTATTTATTTTAAAAAAAATCTTTAAAATAAAACCCGGGGAAAAATAGGGTTTTACTTTACCTGGCCTCCCCCGTGGGTTTTTCCCCCCTTTTTCCGGGCCGGACAATTTCCCCCTTTCAAAAAAAACCTTTCCGCATTGTCTCAAAAAAACGGGACAAAAAGAAAAAAAACCGAATTTGGGTGACACCACAGCTACACCGGGGAAAGTTTGGAAAAAAACTTTACAACCAACGGTTTTTAAAAATTTAAAAATTATCAATTTTGAAAACCCCCCAATGAGTTTTCATTTCCCCTGCGCTCTAAACGTTTTTTCAACTCAATTTTATAACGACCTCTGTGCGTCTTATGCAAAACC
The DNA here is from genome assembly GCA_018398815.1 of Conus ventricosus. Classification (NCBI taxonomy): domain Eukaryota; kingdom Metazoa; phylum Mollusca; class Gastropoda; order Neogastropoda; family Conidae; genus Conus; species Conus ventricosus. The sequence goes on from JAFLJL010010605.1 coordinate 13,920, forward strand.
CCCAAACCGCCCGGTTTGCCATATCTTCTCTTCACAATTTTTTATGAAAAAACACCCAAAAAATATGTTTACGTCCAAGGGCAAATTCACTGAGGGGGGCCCCATCCTCCTTAAAATTTAAATTTTTTTCATCACTACACAAGGACGTTGCCCCCCCCCCAAGCGTTTCTACTTTTCAATGAAAAAAGTTCACAAAAAAAATTTGAACAAGGGCTCACACACAAAAAAAAAAAATTTTTAAAATTAGCCAACTGGGAAAAGAACCCCTTTTCCAATTTTAACATAAAATGGAAACAAAACTATTTCAACAAAGCACCCCCCCCATAAAGAAGACTTCCCCTTGGGGTCGCAGTTGCTAGGGCTACGGACTTAAAAAAATTTAGCTCCCACATTCTGTCGAAAGGGGGAATTTTATGCACTCGGTACCCGAGGGTGTGGCCATTTGCCCAACGCAAAACCCCCGTTTTTTTTTAGCCGGGGCCTCCCCGCAGGAATTTGAGGGGGTTTGGGGGGATCTGTCCTAAAAAAAGAAATCTTTCCCTTACAAGTATTTGTGGAATTTGCCGGGGCCCCCCACGGGCAGCAAAAAAACCCCCTTCTCCCCCGTTGGCGACCCTTCCCTTACACTTTGGGCAACTTTTTTACATATTCCAGGAAACTGACCTCTTTTCTTGGGTCCTGCAACAATTTCTGCACCTATCCCCCCACCGATGCCCTCTGTCCGCAAAAAAAATGGTTTTGGACAAAATTTTTGGTAGCCCCTTTAAGATGGGGCGGGAAACCCAGTCTTTCCCCAAAACTGTCTGCAGTGTTTCTCTGAGCGTCTGCCACTCGAACCCCTGCCCGGTTTTTCCCCCCCTTGACCCAAATACTGAGTGGGCTCGTGTTTTCGCAAAGTTTTGGGGAAAAAACCCCTTTGAAACCCCCAAAAAAAACCTAGCAGACCCTGACTTTTGTTTTTTGGGCTTTTGGGCCCCCTGAATTCTTTATCTTTTCCCCCCCTTTTCCCCTTTTCCCCCGGGTGCTTTGGGTCGCCTCCGACCACAAAAAATAGGAACTCCAGGCTTGGAAAGGGCCCCCTGGCACTTTGGTGGTTCTGGGTTTGAGTTTTGGGTTGTCCCCCAAACCCCTCCAATGGCTCTCCTATTTCCCCCATATGCTCCTCCCTTGTCCGGATGCTTTCCCGAATGTCATCCATGAAATTCACAAAACCTTCCAATCCCCCCAATAGCTTTCCCCATCATTCGAGAAAAACCGCAGGTTTCGTTTTACCAACCCAAAAAAGGGGTACTCGCCCAGGTTTTAGCCCCATAGGGGTGGAAAATGCTGTGACTTCCTTGGGGTCCCAAATCAAGGCCCATTTGCCAGTTTAACCCTTTTCTTTAGATTTGATCCTGGGAAAAAACTGGTTTGTTTTGGGGATTGAGCGAAAAGGCTTCCCTGTTGGGTATGTATTCCCCTGCATCGCCCTGGTGACATGTTTTAGGGGCGTCTAAAAATTTGACACAAAAATCGATGAACCCCGCTTTTTTTCCTCACTAAGAAGAGGGTGACTATATGGAAAATTGGGCGGTTCAAACCCCCCCAAGGCCAACATCTTTTTAATACCTCCTCCCGTTTACTTGCTTGGTTGGGAAAAGGGATCGGGTAGGCTTTTTAAAATGTTCGGGTTTCTGGTTTTTTAAATCCACCTTTTCATGTCCCCTAAGTTGCCTTCCCGGTTTATCAGTCAGGGAACCCCCCTATTTTTGTTCTTGGGCCCACTAACTTCCTTCCCGCCCCCTACTGTCTAGCCCTTCATCGTGACAAAAATCCCGTAAGAATCTTCTCCCCCGGAAAAAATCAGGCCCCCAAAATCTCCCCTTTTTTTCTGCTGGGTCTCCTTCCCCCTCCATCAATGATTGGTCCCGCGCCTAAAGTTCGACCTTTTCAAAGTGAATTTTTTTTGCGGAGGGAAATTTTTATGGAAAAGTTTTGATTTCCCCCTTCACATCGATTCGGTTTGTCCCCGATTTACCTTTTCAATGATGGTGATTGGTCCCTTCCAAAAGCCCACGCTTGTTTTTTGAAACCCTGGGGAAGCAGTAAAAAACTTGGGGGTTTCCCCCCTTAGGAATTTCTTCCCCCCTTCCTGTCCAAAGCTTCTTCTGGGGCGACCCTAGCCCCCCCAAAATTTCCCTTGGGGACCTTACTTTTCTCCTCCCAGGGCCCATTTCGTAAGTCTAAAAACATATGTAAAGTGGTTTTGGGGCTTCTTTTGGACCCCTGTTCCCCCCCGGCCACGCTCTTTTAGAATGCCCCACCGGTCCCCCAACTGTCCGCCCATACAGGGGTCAAATGGCGGGAAAAACCGGGGCTTTCCTGAGGGGCTTCTCTGTAGGCAAAAAAGTGCCCTGGAATGGGACGGTCCCAATCTGCTGGCCTTTCCCACAGGCTTTTTTTTAAGTTTCCCCTTCCCGCCAAAACCGTTGAATCTTTCCACCAAGCCAAATTTCATTGGGGGTTGGGGATGGGGGAGTGAGCAGCTGTGGAAACCCTAAGCCTTTGACCCCCTATCACGCCCGTGGGAACTGTGAACCCCCCGTCAAATGAGAATTTTTTGTGGGACACCCCCGCGAGAGGAAAAATGTCTACCACCCCTTTACGACCTGTTGGTATCTACGCCTTTCAAAGCAACCCCTTCTGGGGATCTGGTCGCGGGAGTCCACAAATGTCAACACATACTGTCCCCCCTTTTGGGGCAGGGCGCGATTTGGGGCCCCTCAGGTCAAAAGCCACTCTCCTGAACGGGGGGTTTAATTTAAAAGGGGGTTTTTAAGAGGGGCCTTCCTTTTTCACCCTCTTGTGGGGTGATTTTTTTGGGCACATCCAAAATGCAAAAAGAAAAAGCTTGTTTTTGGGGTTTTTCCGGCCAATGAAATCATCAAAGATTCGGGCAGCTGTTTTGCTGGTGCCGGGGATGACCCCCCATGAGCGACTCGGACCCACTGAAAAAGACTGTTTTCACGATAACCCCTGGGGACCTCTAAAAGGTTTGGGCACCTTACCGGGCTTCCCCCCTTTGGGGAACATCGGGACAACAGCCCCCCTTTAAAAAAGAAATTCTTCTTACCTCCCCTTTAACCCCCTGTTTTTCTCCACCCCGCCAAACCCAATCTTTACAGCGAAGGGTTTTTGTTTGCCCCCTGCCCTAAACAAAGGCGAACGTTCCCATGCCCGACTTCCTTCCCCGGAACAACTAACGGTTTAAAAAACCTTTTTCCCCTTCTTGCTCCGGTTTGAAAATGCTGGGCCCCGTTCAGTCAAAAAAATCTATCCCCCGGATCCCCGCCCCGGAAATTTCCAATGATCAAATCATGAAGGGGGGTTTTTTTCCCCACCAACGCAGGGGCCAAATCGCCTGGAAGTAAGGGGTACGTTTAATTTTACTTTGCAACTGGAAAAATCCCACAGTGGCCCCTCGAAATTTAAATACAGGTTGGATTTGCCCTGTCAAAACCCCTTTTTCGACCCGTTGTTTGTATAACCCCCCATGAACAAACCCTTTTTTCCCCGAACCTTTCCCCCTTGTGGCCCAAACCCCCCTTCTTCCCCTGGAACGAACCACCAGCCTAGTGCCCCCAAACCCTGGGGCATGCTGCTGTCCGTGCCCAGCCCTAGCCCATTAAACCCCCTTCCGATTGGATCCCCTTTTGGGTTTCCCAAAGCAGGTCGTTTTTCCCTTTTTAAAGCCCCCTTTTCCACCCCTTTCAAGGCTGCTTCCTTCCTTTAAAACCTATGCGACAAACCCTCGCCCCCATGCCCTTCTTGTGGGCCAAAAGAAACACCTAAAGTCCCCCTTTTTCCCCTTTCCCTTTTGCCCCCCCATGGGTTTGCAGACCCTTTTCAGAAAAAATCTCCCAGTCTCCCCTTTCATTTTCCTCACCTGTGCCTAGCCCCCGTTTTTTTTCTCCTCACCTTTGTGGGCCCCCAAAGTGCCCCTTTTAAAACCCCCTTGCGAACTTCAACCCCCTCTCCTTTCTGTCTCTGGGTGTCCTTTTTTCCCAAAAAAATGGTTTTGCTCAGGGGCCCCAAACCCGACAAAATCTGTTCTTTCATTAAAAATTTGCTTTTTTCAAATCGGCGGAAAATTTCCTTTTTCGTACCCACTCAAACCCAACCATTTCTCAAAAAAAGTGATCTTACGTGCACCCCAAAAAAGGTGTACGTTTCCCCCCTTTGCAATTTTTGCTGAAAAGAAATTTCTTCCTGAACCCTTCCCCTGTGAGGTCCAAAACCCTTCATTAAAAAACTCCCCTTTACAGCAACCCAAAACGGGCGTTGTTCTGCTGGTAACGCATGAAAATCTGCAAAAACCCTTTCCCCTCAATAGCGCCCACAAAATGAATGCCCCCTCTTCGGGGCCAACCCTGACTGTTGCAAATTTCGAAACGGGTGATTTTTAAAGCATCAATCGAATCGGGCCCTTCCGAGAATTTTTTGGGAACTTGGGTCGGGGGGGCCTAGCGCGCACAGAGTCATGGAAAGTGAATACCCCTCACGGTGGCCTCCCTCTGGGATTTCCTTTCTCTTCCTAAATTTAACCTTTAATCTTTCTGTTTCCTGCGCTTCCTTTTTCTTTCCCGTTTCCTTTCGTTTTCCCCACTTAATCCTTTCCCGGTTTCCCCCCTTCATTTTTTGTTTAGCGCTTTCTTTATTTTTTTCTGTTTTTCCCGCTTTATTCTTTCTTTTTTCCTCCTTTTTTTAACCCCGACAAAGCGTCTTTCCCCCGTTTTTTTCCCTTTTCCCTCTTTTGGGGGTTTTCCCCAAAAAAAAAGCACGCAAAAATCATTCCTGAGTAAACCAGATCACGACGACGCTTTACAAGTTTTTTCAATGGGGGGGGTTTTTTTCTTTTTCCCCCATTGTTTTCTCTTTCTTTTTTTTTTTAACAAGATTTTTAACAAAAACAGCCAAACTGGTGGTTTAAACCCCCCAAAGGTGGGGCGAAAAAAACACAATCCTAAAGGAATGTTTAAAATTAGCTTGGGAAAAAAGTAATTAGTTTTTTTAAGAAACCCCCCGCGCCCGCCCAACAATTGAGAAACGAATTTTAGGCAAACTGTGCGAAAAAGAGTACTCTGGGGGTGAAAATGCCAAAACCTTGTATTAAAATTTTTTTTGGGAAACAAAGCCAAGCCTAGGAATTTTTAAATATCTTGGGGAAAATTTCCCGTAAGACAAACCCCCTTTTCTTAGGGTTACAATACTTGAATCCCACCCAGCTTCCTCTCTGAGAAGTTGAACAATTATAATAATGGCCAGAATTATCCTGGCAGGCTCCCCAAATAAATTGTCAACCTCGGGTGATGTCAGTGGAGGAAGGACTAGCGCACAGCCCAAACACACTCAACAGCTTGCTTACAATCTCATTCATATATCATGCATTCGTCACATCAAACCACTAGTAAAGTCTATAACTTTACTATACATGATCATGGAAAGAAACATCAATGCATATGGAATCAAACAAAATAAAACATTCTCTCTCTTCCTGAACTTCACAAAATCATTTATCTAAAACATCATTAACTAACCCGGGTATAAAATAGATTTCTACTTTACCTGGCGACTCCCCAAGTTGGGTTGTTTCCCTTTTTCGTCCGTGACAGATAGATGAAATGGATAGATAGATAGATAGATAGATAGATAAGCAGATAGCTAGATGGAAAGATAGCTGACAGTATAGATAGACAGACAGACAGACAAACAGATAGATAGACGGATAGATAGATACAGATAGATAGATAGACAGACAGACATAGACAGATAGATAGATTACTGATAGATAGATAGACAGACAGACACAGACAGATAGATAGATAGATATACAGAGAGAGAGAGAGAGAGAGAGAGAGAGAAGAGAGAGAGAGATGTTAACTTATAGATATATCGTCCCATATCAACCCAGGCCGAGAGAAACAGACACCCGCAGGGCTGGTTGGGAAGACCCCCCCCCCCCCCTCCCTCAGGAGACGCATCAATATAAAACGTCTTGATTGCGACAGATTACTTCTTTCTTCCGTGAAATACTGCGTCATCTTGCAACAGGATAGGGCCAGATAGATCAAATGCGCACCACCACCACCCCCACCTCCCCCGTTTCCCCCTCCGTGTGCCTGGCTGTTCATTCACATAGGGCAAGATGTTAAGTTCACCGGAATGAGGCCATGACAAACAAATCAGCAGCACAAAGTACAGTAGTCTCCTTCCAATACGTCAATTACTGACCTGCATGCAGTTCAATTCAACAGTACTGGGGGTCAAGTAGATAAGATTGAACTGGGTGGCTGGAGTCTTCTCACCCTGACCCCGATGCATACTTAACGGCTCTGGGCAGGAGCCGTTAGCCTGAGCGGAGAAATACCACGATATTAATGATGATTCCGTGGGGGGTCTTTATTCTAAATTAACCCCACCCGCTATTGGACGTGTGTTCCACGTTGAGAGATGTGAGCTTTATGAAGTTCACTTTTGTTCCTCCTCGACCAGATCCAGCTGAAACTCTTTCCCTGCTCTGCCATTGAGTCTGGAAAGCTGTTAACAAAACGTGGCTTAGAATGGATGGTTGTATATTCACATTTAGACTGACCACTGGAATGTGCAGTTTTTAATTTTTAAAAAAATATTCTCCAGAAACATATAGGCAATACAGGGTTAAAAGAAGAGAGCAATGCTCAGTTGAGAATAATGAAGAGAGATGGTTTAAACCGACCGATTATAAAAGAAGTTATGAACGCGAATAAGAGATCAGGGTGTTCAGAGTCAGCAGAGCCGAACGGTTTAACATGTGCATTATTTTAATATGAAATATTCTAGTGACTATACCGTTACATTTTTGTGGCTGTTAAAAAATAACTATTCGATACAGGTGTGTATCTCTAACGGTGGACAAAATGCAATATTGAATCATTATGCACATAGAGGGATGTAAAAGATCCCAAGGACTGTTGAGGAATATCAGTGAGTGAAGTGGGCAGTAAGATTTATAGTTCAGCTGTTCTTCGGGGTTCAAAATGGAGAGAAGAAAATATACAACCGGGGAATGTTGAACTGGATTTAAACAAGACTTGTTCCACAATCGATCACCGTTTTGCTCTTTTGGCAGCAGTCCAAAAGCAGCTCGTAAATAACAGAAAGTGGCATGTTGCATTTCTGATTTTGAAAAAGCTTTTGATTCGATGTTACAAACACGTTCGGTGGCCATTACTTGTCAAAAATGTAATAAAGAGTAACGAAGTTGCTTGCATACGGTGTATATAGCAATAAACAAGAATAAGAAACAAGACAAATTTGACAGATTTTATTTCTTTTACAAACGGGTACAGCAAGGATTTGTATGCCGTCCAGCTTTGTTGTGTTTGTTCATACGATCCTCCTCTGGAAATACTTGAAAATTGGAAACCATGTTTTGCATCTTCTTGCTGCATCTTCTCCTTGCTGCATCTTCTCCTTGCTGCATCTTCTCCTTGCTGCATCTTCTCCTTACTGCATCTTCTCCTTACTGCATCTTCATCTTCTCCTTGCTGCATCTTCTCCCATCTTCTCCTTGCAGCATCTTCTCCCATCTTCTCCTTGCTGCATCTTCTTCTTGCTGCATCTTCATCTTCTCATTGCTGCATCTTCTCCCATCTTCTCCTTGCTGCATCTTCTCCTTACTGCATCTTCTCCTAACTGCATCTTCTCCCATCTTCTCCTTGCTGCATCTTCTCCTTGCTGCATCTTCTCCCATCTTCTCCTTGCTGCATCTTCTCCTTGCTGCATCTTCTCCTTACTGCATCTTCTCCCATCTTCTCCTTGCTGCATCTTCTCCTTACTGCATCTTCTCCCATCTTATCCTTGCTGCATCTTCTCCTTACTGCGTCTTCTCCTTGCTGCATCTTCTACTTGCTGCATCTTCTCCCTGCTGCATCTTCTCCTTGCTGCATCTTCTCCTTGCTGCATCTTCTCCTTGCTGCATCTTCTCCTTGCTGCATCTTCTCCCTCTACTGCGCATTTCTCCTTGCTGCATCTTCTCCTTGCTGCATCTTCTCCTTACTGCATCTTCTCCTTGCTGCATCTTCTCTGCTCATCTTCTCCTTGCTGCATCTTCTCCTTGCTGCATCTTCTCCCATCTTCTCCTTACTGCATCTTATCCTTGCTGCATCTTCTACTTGCTGCATCTTCTCCCTGCTGCATCTTCTCCTTGCTGCATCTTCTCCTTGCTGCATCTTCTCCTTGCTGCATCTTCTCCTTGCTGCATCTTCTCCCATCTTCTCCTTGCTGCATCTTCTCCTTGCTGCATCTTCTCCCATCTTCTCCTTGCTGCATCTTCTCCTTGCTGCATCTTCTCCTTACTGCATCTTCTCCCATCTTCTCCTTGCTGCATCTTCTCCTTACTGCATCTTCTCCCATCTTCTCCTTGCTGCATCTTCTCCTTACTGCATCTTCTCCTTGCTGCATCTTCTACTTGCTGCATCTTCTCCCTGCTGCATCTTCTCCTTGCTGCATCTTCTCCTTGCTGCATCTTCTCCTTGCTGCATCTTCTCCCATCTTCTCCTTGCTGCATCTTCTCCTTGCTGCATCTTCTCCTTGCTGCATCTTCTCCTTACTGCATCTTCTCCTTGCTGCATCTTCTCCCATCTTCTCCTTGCTGCATCTTCTCCTTGCTGCATCTTCTCCCATCTTCTCCTTGCTGCATCTTCTCCCATCTTCTCCTTACTGCATCTTATCCTTGCTGCATCTTCTCCTTACTGCATCTTCTCCTTGCTGCATCTTCTCCTTGCTGCATCTTCTCCTTGCTGCATCTTCTCCTTGCTGCATCTTCTGCCCATCTTCTCCTTACTGTATCTTCTCCTTGCTGCATCTTATCCTTGCTGCATCTTCTCCCATCTTCTCCTTGCTGCATCTCCTCCTTGCTGCATCTTCTCCTTGCTGCATCTTCTCCTTGCTGCATCTTCTCCTTACTGCATCTTCTCCTTGCTGCATCTTCTCCTTGCTGCATCTTCTCCTTGCTGCATCTTCTCCCATCTTCTCCTTACTGCATCTTCTCCTTGCTGCATCTTCTCCCATCTTCTCCTTGCTGCATCTTCTCCTTACGCATCTTCTCCTTGCTGCATCTTCTCCTTGCTGCATCGTCTCCTTGCTGCATCTTCTCCCATCTTCTCCTTACTGCATCTTCTCCTTGCTGCATCTTCTCCCATCTTCTCCTTGCTGCATCTTCTCCCATCTTCTCCTTGCTGCATCTTCTCCTTGCTGCATCTTCTCCCATCTTCTCCTTACTGTATCTTCTCCTTGCTGCATCTTTCCTTGCTGCATCTTCTCCTTACTGCATCTTCTCCTTGCTGCATCTTCTCCTTGCTGCATCTTCTCCTTGCTGCATCTGCTCCTTGCTGCATCTTCTCCTTGCTGCATCTTCTCCCATCTTCTCCTTGCTGCATCTTCTCCTTGCTGCATCATTCTCCCATCTTCTCCTTGCTGCATCTTCTCTCCATCTTCTCCTTACTGCATCTTCTCTCTTCTCCTTGCTGCATCTTCCATCTTCTCCTTGCTGCATTTCTCATCTCTCCTTGCTGCATCTTCTCCTTGCTGCACTCTCCATCCTTGCTGCATCTTCTCCTCTCTCTACTGCATCTTCTCTCTCATCTTTGCTGCATCTCCTCCTTGCTGCATCTTCTCCTTGCTGCATCTCCTCCTTGCTGCATCTTCTCTTTGCTGCATCTCCTCCTTGCTGCATCTCTCCTCCTGTCTCATGTGACTCTCCTTATCTTATTTGTGCATTCTCTTGTGATTCTCTTTCTGTCTATAATCAGTAAGGTTTACAGATTCATTTGTACACAGCATCCAGTTATCAAGGACTGACGGTCAGTATGAAACAAAGTAAATCATTGTTCTCAGTAAAGGCGGGTATTTAGCTTCAGGGGTAAACTGGGTTTACGGCACTACAGAAACTGTTAGCTGACGACAGTTATGAATATCTAGGTGTGTGCTTTTCAACCAAAGTTACTTTCCATTTCGCATGTGATGAATTGAAAGCAAAGCTTTTAAAAAAAAGTGTAAGTCACAGTATTCTGAATATTATACAAATTTGAGGAGTATTCGACTGAAATAGTTTACAGACTAATTAATGCCAAAGTACAACAGATCGGAAGATATAGTTATGAAACAAGGCCTTTACATAAAGCAGATTTTGAAGCAAAACACACATGATTTGTTTTTAGCCATGAGTGAACGCAGACTGCCATACAAAATTTGATATCTCGATGGAAAGAGGAACCATGTTTGGGCTTCAAATATCTACACAACTTTTGACAAATGTGGTTTTTTCTTTCGCTTGGATTTAATGAGGATAATCATTTTCAATATTCCTCAATACCTGGTCGGATATTTAAATTGCAGATAGCAAGAACTGGGACAGTAATGCCCGAACAAGTTAGAGGTATACAATTCATATTTTTAGGGGCGCATTATGCATAATTATATGAAAGTAAAAAAAAGGTTGCAAAGAATGCCTGAACTAACTTTAGCTAGGCTTGTGTTTCATCTATGTTCACGCATTCGTTAAGAGCCAATGTGTCAGTTATCAAACCCACTATGAAAATCTGCCGTGTAGATTGGAATCTGCGTTGACTTTTTTTTGGTGTCAATTTGACAGTGGTGTAAAGAGAACTAGTACCCCCCAAAATCTGTTTAACTCATCCCATGTACGGTTAGATGGTGCCCTTTACGTTCATCATCCGACATCGTAACAATGCGGAACTCGTCATGTACTTGTTTCAAGGTTTGGAGTCACGTGCTGTTGCTCTCGGTCAGGCATCCATGTCTTGTTTTCCATTGTACTTTGAGACATTAATGAATGATAACAAACATTGTACATTTCCATCCATCCTGCTCCTCCTTCTCTGTCTCTCCTCCTCCTCCTCCTCCTCCTCCTCCTCCTCCTCCTCTCCTCCTTCTTCTTCTTCTTCTTCTTCTTCTTCTCTCTCTCTCTCTCACTCTAAACTGTAGAGTTAGATTACGATGTTGCTACGTTGAATTGTCAGCATGAATAATATGTGTTGAAATAATGTATGCATGACAAGGACAGACTGTAAGACTAGGCTTTGGCCTAAAACCTTCATCCTTGCGTATTAAAGATCAATCAATCAATCAATCCCTCTCTCTCTCTCTCTCTCTCTCTCTCTCTCTCTCTCTGTCTCTCTCTCTCTCTCTCTCTCTCTCTCTCTCTCCCTCTCTCTCTCTCTCTGAACTG
>JAFLJL010010605.1:27688-29531 GCA_018398815.1 Conus ventricosus
AGTGACCGCGGAAAGTGGTAATTTGACTCCTCTGCCTTTTCAGTTTTAAGAAGAATGCAATCCCAGAAAAGGCTGGTGTGCAATACCGTAGTATGTTTGTTGTATTTTAGTCCCTTGCGGATTCAATCCAAGAACTGGCCCTCAGCACTTGTGTCTTAGAGGATATCTTTTATATTTTCTACTTTTCACAAGAAAATGTAGCTTGTTTTGCTCTTCCATGATTTTTCTTTTGCTTCTTAGATGGCACCGTTAGTTGGTTTTTTGAAAACTCAACAAACATACTACGGTATTGCACACCAGCCTTTTCTGGGATTGCATTCTTCTTAAAACTGAAAAGGCAGAGGAGTCAAATTACCACTTTCCGCGGTCACTGAGGAGAAACAACCAAGTTTCGAATATCGGTATATGACCAGGAGTTATATGTTAGTGAGTTTCCCTCCCTATTGGAGGATGTCTCTCCCCCTTGGAGAATATAAGCTTGCTGAAGGCTCATTTTGAGAAGCATTTATTTTATTTTTCCACATTCACCCACTCAAGCACATGCTGTTAGTTAGGCAGAATCATCTACCACTGCAGATATGAATGCGTATCTCCCCCTATTTCTTCAATCTAAGACATAAGAGCAAGCTTTGTTTATAATTCAATATTTCTTGCAGTCATTGCAACACCAAGCTGCTCTGTAAGTTGCTGGAACGGTGCTCGGTACTTATCCTTGGAATTTATTAGTTTCTTGTATATATATATATATATATATATATATATACATTGCGTGAAATGATTGTTCAATTACTCCCTATCATATGATTAAAACATCTAAATCTGAATCTGTTCGGTCTGTCTGTCTGTCTCTCTCTCTCTCTCTCTCTCTCTCTCTCTGCGTGTGTGCGAAACGACAAGGTGAGACTAAAATTTTTGTATCAATGAAAGGCACGATCATGTAGCGAGGTCAGAAATTGTGTAGGCTCTGTTGAAAGGTCTTGTCAGCGTCCGTTGTAGATACTAGTGTTTTATGGAGAGGTGGGGGGGGGGGGGGAGAAGGAGTCGAAGGGGTCGGGGGGGCAGCCAGCGCATCGTGTATGTTATATTTTCTTTTGGCCTCGAAACAGCTCTCCTCTCTCTCTCTCTCTCTCTCTCTCTCTCTCAAGCTGGGTTCAACTATGAAAACATATGAAGGATTCCTAGGAAAACGGAAAGAAACAATAGTGGCGGCAGCAACAGGCCTAGAAGATGCCTGCCCCAGACTCCAGTTTTCCCTTTCCATGGAAACAGTCACAATGGCAGTTCCATGACGGATTGCAGCAGCACTTCAGGCCTGTCGTTTGACTGGGAGACCAGGTGTCTGAACCCAATAGACCTTGGTATGGGATTACCTCAAGGTTGTCCCCTTCCCCTGTATTTGAACCATGTTTACACTAAATAGTTGGGTCAAATCCAGGAGTTCCGTGGCCGTGGAGTGAAGAGGTCCGTTTCTCAGCGGTTTTGACTTCCCTAGGGTTAAAAAAAGAAATCTAGCCCCCATGACCCTCGCAAAATCCAAACTAGGGAAAAGCTATTTTTCAAAATGGCCGCCGGTGGCCATTTTATTTAATTTTTGGGCTCTCAAAAGTTATGCCCACACTTTGGCGAGGGTCATGGGGGCTAGATTTCTTAGTTAACCCCTAGGGAAGTCAACACCGCTGAGAACGGACCTCGTCACTCCACGGTCACGGAACTCCTGGATTTGACCCAACTAAAAGTTTTTTTTTCAGATCCCAATAAAATGGGATTGCTCAAATGTCAATACTAACGGATGATGGGTTCACCTACAAATCGTCAGTGACGCTCAAGAACATCGACAGTCCGT
>JAFLJL010010613.1:0-20000 GCA_018398815.1 Conus ventricosus
AGTTTTGTGGGGGATTTTTATGCAAAAATATAACTCAGTTTAAAAGATCTTTAGAGAACAGTTAAAGACTGTAGTTTTATTTCACATGAAAGACCGAGATGCATTTGATGAATGTATGCGTGAAAATGATGTTGTTGAAATGATCAGGAAAAACATAGGATTAAGCAAAAACTGAAATCTGAAAAGTTTAGTAAATTAGTTTGAAAACGGATAACCCTGCACAGTATGTTTGTTTGTAGATAATCGTTATTTTTTGGTTATTGAAGTCTTACTTGTCAGAGAACAGTAATATGCCAATCCTAGGGCACTTTCGCCCGAAACTGGTTTGAGGGCGAAAGTGAGTTAGGATTGGCATATTACTGTTCTCTGAGGGACATCACTTCTTCTTTCTCCGCATCTGCGCTTCTGTCCTCTCGACTGGACAGAGGGCAGAGAGAGTCGTTTGACCCGCCTCTTCTGGTCACCCACGGGTAGCTGGTAAGCATCAGTTTCGTGGTTTGTTTGTTTTGGTTTGTTGTTGTTAGCCGCTTATTCTTCTCTTTTGCGCAATTTCTTTTGTTTTCAAAATTGTAAAAGAAATATTGTTTGAGACCTTTTCTCTGGTTAATTCAATCTTTAACCTGGCCATTCTAAATTATATCCAAAATTCTTTCTCCTGTTTATTGCATCTGGTGATGCGGTAGTCGGTGGGGATGGGAGAGAACCTGGTGATTCAGGGTTTGGGAACTTGCTTGGTCTCGCTCGTCCGCCCCTGTCACATTCGCCGGACTCTTATTCTTCGGCCACCGTCTGTTTGTGTGTGCAAGGAGAACGAGTTTTATGTTCGCGAGTGTGCGTACGCATGATTTGTCGTTCGGATGCGTGGTTGGAGATTTGTGTTATTTTGAAATGTGGCTATAAATGTGACAATTATGCCATTGAATTATTATTTGCAAATGGGGTGGCAGTTATTAAGCGATGGTCGCTGTGTTGGTTTATTTCCTAAGAAAGGAAATTGTTAAACGTGAGTGAGAGAAGGGTGAAGATAATTCATATTTGTTTTATAGCCTGTTGATTTTATGCAGTCCCTTACCTGCTTCATGTGAGAAGACTTTAACGATTTGATCGGTTTACTGTGTTATGCTCAGGTCTGTGTTGAGCTGGGGCTGTTGGGGCGTTTGATAGACTTCCCCTCGCCCATCATGCGAGTGGCTGTTAAGATTTAGCAGCATGGGTCAGACTGTACTGACGGCGGGGTTCCAGTACCCTTCCTTCTTTCTTCCTTCTTCCTTCCCTCCCTTTCTTCTCTCCTCCCAGCTACGTCCCCCCCCCCCCTCCCGGGGGCTTCACCGGAGTCTGGACTGGTGGGTGCCACGTGCTGGTTGAGGCCACGCTCTGGCTGGGACCGCGGACTGGATGGTGCCACGTGCTGGTTGAGGCCACGTGCTGGCTGGGACCGCGGACTGGATGGTGCCACGTGCTGGTTGAGGCCACGCTCTGGCTGGGACAGCGGACTGGATGGTGCCACGTGCTGGTTGAGGCCACGCTCTGGTCGGGACCGCGGACTGGTAGAAAAGCCCGCCGGCTTGACTGGCTGGCCCTGATCCCCGTCCAGGACCTCCAGTAACAACGCCACGTTTCTCCCCCCCCACCCCCCCCCCCCTCCGGGACGCGCTCTTCACTGCCTGCTTGCGTGTCGAGGGTGTGGGCTTTGAGCGACTCCCTTCAAGAACCAACCCGGTTCGGAGCACCTAGTGCGACAGGGTGCTCCCAGTAGACTTGACGGAGGCAGGGGTGTGGAGGCACTCCAGGGTGTGGGAAGGGATGGATGCTGGAAATGTTTCTTTATAATTGTGTATATGTCATATGTGCAGGAACGCTGTAATTGTGATTGTGTACGTCGTATGGTGAAATGTTTTTTTATAATTGCGCATGTTGTGTGTGTTGGAATGCTTGATTGTGATTGTGCATGTTGTGTGGGGTTGGAATGCTTATTTATGACTGTGTGTGTTGGTGTGAATAAATGGGGTGTTGTATCGTAATCTTTCTCGTGTGGTCTCTTGCGGGGCGTGTGAGGTCAGTCACTCCCTTCACTCCCACCTAGACCGATCCTGTCAGGGCAGACCTCCAGGGGTCGGTCGTGACACACACACACACACACCCACACACACACACACCCACACACCCACACACACACACACGAGAGAGGAAGAGAAAGAGGAGAGAGAGAGAAGAGAGGAGAGAGGAGAGAGAGAAAAGTCCCACACACCCCACGGGGCGCGCGCGCGCGCGCCCCTATGCCACCCGTAAGCAGGTGAAAAAAAACCCCCAAAAACATTGTATAAAATTAAAAACGGCAAACGCGCCCCGGGGGGGGAAAAGCCCCCCGCCCCGAAACCAGGGAAACGCACACACCCCAACACACCACACACACACACCCACACACACACACACACAACCCCTTTAACACACGTAAAAACACACACACACACACACACACCCACACACAAACACACCAAAAACACAAAACACACACACACGGGGAAACTATAAAGGGATTTAAACGGAATGTAACTGTACTTTCCAAAGGGTCAGTCCCGGGAAACTATCTTCATCCCCTTTTAAAACCTACGGCCCGTACCGACAGTAAACGATAAGGGGAAGTTACACTAAAAGAAACCCGACTGAAAGGGCCCAAAAGGTTTTTCCTCTTTTGAAGGGGGTATCTCATTCGACTGTCACTGGGCGGTCCTTTACATGGCCTTTGTTAAATTGCTCCCAGCAAACTCAAAAGGGTTTCGCATATTTTGGGGCAGGGCAAAATGGAAGGGGGAGCCCCCCTTCCCCCTTTCCGCCGTTTTGAACTTCTCTAAATTAAAAATCGGGAAACCCATTTACAAATTTGGTTTAAAGGGAAAAATTTTTTAAAAAGGGCCGCCCCCCCCCCCCCCCCCCCCCCACAAAAAAAAAAAAAAAAAGAAAAGAAAAAAAAAAACTTTTCCCAAAAAAGGGATCACCTTTGACAAAGGATCCTCTCCCTTCCCCCCTACCCCCCCCCCCCCCCCCCTTGCAAAAACCCCTCCACTCCCCCCCCCACCCCCCACCCTCCCCCGCCCCTTCTTCCCCCCACCTCCATGCCAACTCTCCAAAAAAAGAAATTTTTTAAAGTTTTAAAAACCCTACAAAAATTTTGGGAGTAAGATCCACCCCAAAACCTGCTCTCTCTCTCTCTCCCCTCTTCTCCCCTCTCCACTCCCCTCTCCCCTTCTCCCCTCCTCTCCCCTCTCTTGCCCTCACACACACCCACACACACACACACACACACACACACCACACACACCCCCATAAACAAACCCCAACGCCCGCCCCCCCGGCACCCCACACACACAAAACAATTTTCGCGCGCAAAACCCCACAACACCAAAAACACACACAACACACCCCACACACACACACACCACTCACACACTACCCCACCACTACCTGGAAAAAAGTAGAAGAAAGGAAGAAAGAAAGGAGGGGGAAGAGGGGGAGGAAAAAAATTTTTTTTTAATTCAAACTGTCAAACAATATAACCAAAATTCTTTCACAAAATTCACTCGTTACGTAAAAATTTGGGTTTGCTTACGAAAGCTGATAATAATAAGATTTTTGGGCCCAAATGTTGAAAAAGGGATTATTTCAAAATCAGCTGGGGATGATTTTGAAATACTGCCCCAAAGAGGTCTCTATGGGCGGGGATTCACCCGGGGAAAAACATTTTAAAACCCAATAATTCAGTTTAAACAAACAAACAAAAAAAATAATCCTCCCCCGTGTTTGGCCCTGCAAACTCTGCAGACAAAAATTTCTAGTACCCCAACACACCCCCCCCCAAAACACACAAAACACACACACACCACACACACACACACACACACACACACCACCACCACCACCCCCCCCAAACCACCACCACTACCTGGAAGAAAAAAAAAGAAGGGGGAAAGAGAAGGGGGAGGAAGGGGAGGGGGAAGAAGAATTTTTTTTAATTCGCCCTGTCAAACAATATGACCAAAAATCTTTCACACATTCCCGTTTTCGAATAATTGTTTTTTTAAACGAACTGATAATCAAAAAAATTCTTGGCGCCATTGTTGAAAATTGATTAGGGTCAATCATGCCTTTGATGATTTTGAAATATTGTCCATAATTTAGGTCTCAATAGGCGGGGATTCACCCAGGGGAAAACCCCTTTTGAAACAATAATTCTTTTATAAAGCGATCTATACAAGTAATCCCCTACCGTCCCTCGTCTGCTAACTCTGTCAGCCAATAATTCAAGTATAACACACACACGCACACACAAAACCACCACCACACACCACACACACACACACACACATACACACACACAAAACACACAACACACCACACACAAAACCCACGCACGCACGCACGAAACGAAACGCCCCAAACGCACGCACGCACCCCACACACACACACACACACACACACAGCACACACACAAACACCAAAACACACACACACACACACAAACCCCAAAAAAAAACAAAAACTTTTTTTAGGGTTTTCAAGGTAATGTCCGGTAAACCCCAAACTTTTTTTTTTTTTTTATTTTAAAAAAAAATAGAAACAAAGCCCCAGTTCGTCATAAATTCCCTAACAAATCCCTCGAGGCTAAACACCACCCGTTGTGGGGTTTTTGTTTGTCATGGGGTTTCTTTTTCGCAAAAGGTCACTTGGGAAACAGACTGGTTCAGGTTTCCCAAATATGATTAGAAGGGGGAAATCGCAAGGAAGACCGGGGCGTATAAAATACTGCGCCGGGGAATTGTATGGAAACGATAGAAATTTCACGTGAAATTTGTTGCAGCGAAAAATATTTGCTGGAAAAAAGGGTCGCGCGAAAACCCTTTCAAAAAAAAACCCCTATAGAATATTGTAGCTGCCCCAAAAAAATACTGTCGCTCGAAATTTTGCGACAGTTTTTTTTTGCGACAGGAAAACTGTGAAATATTGAAAGCCCATGAATCCCGTCGTTTTGCGACACATTTTCCCAACGTGAAATCTTAATGCAAGAGATACATTTCCTTGAAATCCGTCGCAGCGTTAATATTTTCAGAGCGACGTTTTTTTTTCGCAAAGTAAAAAAAACGCGCCGGGGTTTTGGGGCGTAAAAATACCACAGAAAATAATGCAGCCTCCTTTAAAAAAAAAAATTGTCGAAAATTTGTTTTTTTTACAAAATGTTTTCGACAAAGTAAAATTTTCCTTTCCCGCGGCCCCTCGCGCGTGCGTGTGTGGTGGGGGTGGGTGTGTGTGTTGTGTGTGTCCCGGTTGTTTTTTTTGTATGCTTTGGGGAACGGGGGGTGTGGATTGGGGTGTGTGTGGTGTTGGTGTGTTTTGGGGGGGGTGTGTGTGTGTGTGTGGTGTGTTCAAATGTGATGTTTTTATAAAATTTTTAAAGGCCCCGGGACAATCATCACAACAAAAGTGGGGGAAAGTTTGGGGAAATTTTAAGAACCCCTAAAAAAAGCACCCCAAACCCCCTTTCACAAATTTTTCCTTTCACCCCAAGGTTAATTTTTTGTAAAAAAAAATTTAAAGAGCTTCATATAGTACAGCTATCAAATGGCTATCTTTATTTAAAAAATTTCCCTAAAATAAGAAACCCAAAAAAATTCAAAAAAGAAAAGGAACCCCCCTTTTTAAAGAGATAAATTTTGGGGTTAAATGGACCAGGGAGTGGTAAATATTGGGCCAGGGGGGCCTATATTAACCGACAATTTTTTCCAAAACTCAAACCAAAAATGTTTTCTGTTGGCCATAATAATATGTTGAGCTTGTAGGGTTTAATCCATTAAAGACACCTAGGGTCTCAACACATTCAAAACAAAAGTTAAAAAGTAAATGATTACCCTTTTTAAATTGTCAAAACAAAACCCACAAACATAATAAGTCTAAAAGCTAATAAAAACCAAAATCGCAGAACAAAACAGGTTCATTTGTGTTGTTTTAAATTTGCGTGCTTCTGGGCCCAACTTAAAATCATGAATTTACAAACAAGTCACAAAAACCCAAAAGTTATCAGACGCCAAAAATGCAGAGTTCGGGCCTCATTTGGCTTTTTTTTAAACTGCAGTCCTTTTAAGGCTTCAAAGCCCCGGGGGAAAACCGTGATTTGAAAAAAATTTAAACCCAAAAAAAATTTGGTTGAAAGGATAACCCCTTTCCCTTTTCTAAAGCTTTTATCTATTTTTTAAATTGAAAAAAACAACGCAGAAAAAAAAGGGCAAAAACTTGACTTTTTCAAAATGATTTTCCCTTTCAAAACGCCGTGTTAAGGCCCCAAAGGCCTAAATATAATCATTTTTCAAAATTGAAACATAACAAAATTTATAAAAATTTTATCTTTTTTTTTGGATGGCTTTTTTGGGAAAAAACAAAGGGAAATTAAGTTCGAAAAAAAAGGGAAAACCCTTCCAAAAGCACCGAAAATTTTTTTCGTATTTTTTTTCAAAATTAATGATCCCTCACACGTGCATGCTTTCCGCATGCCGCGTGTGCGCGCGCACACACACCCCACACACCAAAACCACACACACACACACACACCAAAAACACACACACACCCACAACAACAAACCCCCACCCCTCAGGCTCTATCAAAAATTACGACTTTACTTTTTTTCCCCCCCATTTAATTTTAATTTTTCAGCATAAAATTTACTGATCACTGAGAAAAAACAACCCTTAAACTTCTAATCAGGGTAGGCGTAATTGAGCTACGGGAAACCAATTTAACCCCATCCAAAGGATTCCAACTTATCCATTTTGACCATTGCCCTTTAAAAAAATCCCTCCCAAAGACAGCAATAAAAAATTTTACTCTGATTTTTTTCAGGGGGTTTAAAATACATGTTAAATTCTTTAAAACAGAAAGCAAAAAATTTTCCTAAATTTTGGGCCATCCCTTTTTGTTTAACAAAAAACCATAGGGGTAAAGAATAGTAAAAAAGTTTCTAATGCTTACTTTTGGGGTACCCTTTCCCCCCCCGCGCCCAAACCAGGGGATTTCTAGCAGAGGAATTTAAATGCATCCCGACAATGTAGAAACACAAAAAAACAAAACTTATCTGGGTCATTTTTTTTATCCCCAAAATTAGCGCCACCCAAAAATTTCTTTCTACGGGCCCCCCGCTTTAAACCAAAATTTTCCCCCTTCCCGGGTAAAAAAAGAAAGAAACCTAACCTTTAAAGGGGGTCCCACATTTCTGGACAAGACAAAATTACTTCCCAACAAAAGGGCTAAAAAAAACTTTCTTTGGGAGAATTGTTATTCCCGGGCCCTACTTGGTTGTACTTTTTTTTTTTTTTTTTTTACGGGGGTTCCTTTTTCCTGCTTATTTAATAAAAGATTTGAGCAGACCCTCCTGCATTGATCATTTTTACTTACTTTTTTATAAAAGGGAAAACTTTTGTGGGGGCCCTTTTAAATGGGGTCAAAAATTTACCCTTTGTGAATCTTTCAAAAACCTTTAAAACCCATCATCATCATCACAAGAAACCCAAGATGTTTTGGGCCATCTTGATTTTTAGATTCAGGCACCACACCCAACCCCCACACACACCCCACACACGCCCCCAAACCCCACGCACGCACGCACGCACCCCACACCACACACACTCCCAAAAAAAGCGGGATTTTAAACCTGGGAACCCTTTGGGGTAGAAGACAAAAACCAAAATTTTTTTCAAAGATGAATTTCCCCTTTTGCCAAGATCAAAAAACGGTTCGTTTTGTGATCCGCAATTTTTGAAAAGAAAAAAGGGTCAAAATACTCCAAAATTTTCGAAGGGGGTTTAAAACAGCTAATAAGGGCAAATTTCTAAAATACATTGCCCAAAATTTAAATTTCTCTTTGTGTGTCGTAAAATTTTTAAAAGGCCTATAAAAAAATGACATTTCCAAAAGCTGCAATTTGTAATAAGTAAACTTTTTATCCCATGGAACACTACATTTTCATTTTTCTTTTTTTTTTTTTTTTGGGTTTCTTTTTTAAAAAAAATTTCAAAAAAAAAAATTCGGAGATTTTTGAGGTAAAGGAAAGGATTTTTAAGTTTTGGGGGTAGCAGAAGAATTAGGATATCCATAATATAAAAAGGGCGGTTTTTTAAAACGATTTGTGTCCCCTCGTTTTCTTCCCATGAAAAACCATATGTTTTTCCCATGCCCTATCCTTATTGACATTCACGTAGACCGTCACCCCTTTTTTATGAAATATTAGGGGGATATTTAATGATTTGTTCCCTCGGTTTTTGACCTTCGGTTTTGCCCCTCCAACTCTGACCTATCACAAAACCTCCTTCAACGTTTGGTGTCCCTCCTGAAACCCTGACCTATCATAACCTCCTTCAACGGTTTGTTGTCCATCCTGTACTGAAGGGGAGTGAATGAGTGGGGAAAAGAAAATGTTTGTGATTTTTGTGTGCGGGGTTTTGCCCAGGCATCGAAAGTACTGCGTGTGTGCGTAGCCCTCTCTCCTCTCTCTCCCTCTCTCATCCCCTCTCATCTCTCATCTCTCTCTCTCTCTCTCCTCCTCTCTCTTTTCACACACACACACACACACACACACCCCACCACACACACACACACCCCACACACACACAACACACCCACACGTAAACGCGAAAGCGCGGGCCCATACACCAAAAAACCCCAAAAACACGCTATAGGGAAAGCATGGGGGTAAAAGGGCCCCCCTTAAGAAAACCCAACGCGCAATTTTTCCCTTTTTAAAGGGCACAGAGAAATGCAAGGGGTTTCAGACTCTGGAGAAATGCCATCTACAAACTGCCACTGACAAAAATTTGATACAAATAAAAGGCGGAAGGTTTAAAAAAAATGAAAGAAAAAAAATTGGGCCTTTTTGTCCCCCACACGGGGCAAAACGCCCGAACCATGGGGCAAATCGCCAATAGTGGGGGTTTAGCCTCATGAGTGTAGGCGTTTTCCCCCCCAAATTAAAATTTTAGGGGAAACCCCCAAAAACTGCCACCACAAAAAATGGCTGAAGGGGAATGATATGCAGTTTTGTTTCAGCAAACAAGTCCTTCAGCTGTTTGTAACATGTCCGACAGATCAGTCATCTGAATAACATTTGGGGGAATAAAGTAGGAAGCCTTCAATGCAAAACCTCAGGGCCCCGTGACGGCAGGGCTGGCATTGTAAACCCCCACTTCTTTTCCCGGGCTCTGCAACTGGTGGGTTTTACAGCAGATGATACAGGGGCCCGTCCCCCCCTTCCCAATGGTTTAAAATTTTCCCCCCAGCTGTTTGCTGGCCCCTTTTCCCTTTTTCTTTCCCGTCCATCTTTGGGCCCTTGCTCACCGTTTCCACCTCGTTTTTGGGGGGATTTCTTCTCCGCATGTTTTTTTTGCCAGACACTTTGTAAAGGGGGTGAGGTCACAGTGCTGCAACGTTTTTCTTTATCTTGGCCTCTTTACTGGGGAGCTTTGGAAGGAGGGAATGAGGCCCTGGATGGTTTCCCTTAACCCTCAGGGTTGCCCGAGGGAGAGAGCTG
Source organism: Conus ventricosus (assembly GCA_018398815.1). Taxonomy (NCBI): domain Eukaryota; kingdom Metazoa; phylum Mollusca; class Gastropoda; order Neogastropoda; family Conidae; genus Conus; species Conus ventricosus. The sequence goes on from JAFLJL010010613.1 coordinate 9,567, forward strand.
CCCTTTTGGACTGGAGAGTGAAAGGGAAAATGCGGGGCCCTTTTCGGGGGTGTTTTCTTTCCTTAAAGCGTTTGATGGTTCTCAAAAATGAGCAGATCAAATTGGGGGGTGGCCAACACCGTGGCCCCAAAGGGGTTTAAAAGGACGGCAGGGGGTGGTGCGAGTGGTTGGTTTGTGGGGTTTCCAAAACCGTTGTACCACCCGGGCTGGTTTTCGGTTCCTGTTTTAAACTTTTCTGGGTGCTATGATCTCCAACTCCCCAGGCCCGGGAGGGCGGGTTTTGCCCTGGCAAAAATTTTTCCAAAGGGGGAATACCACAGCCATGCAGGGAGATACAATTGAAGGGGGCATAATCACTGTAGTGGGGCACACCTGTATTCTTCGTCTAGCAACAGTCTGGGAGAGGTTTTTTTTTTTGCCTTTGGGAAAATCTCTTATGAACAGTCGCACGGGGCGGGGGAAAGGGGCATTTTTCCCCGCAAGCGTTTAGCTGTTTTTCTGCTCATTTGTTAAAGAGGGGTCCTCTTCTTTCTCATCTGTTACCAGGCCCCTTTGGGTCGGCGTCAGTGAAGGCGTTGGGGTTTAAACGGCCCCAGACCGCAGGGCTGAAAACCCTGGACGCTCTTTCAGGCAAAGCTGTCCCAAAGGGAAAGGGCCTTTTCCAAAAAAAAACCAGCCATGTCATAGATCGAGATCCGTCTCCTGGGTTTTACAAACCCTCCAACTTTCCGCTTCAACGTTGAAAGCACTCTTCAATCTTGAAAAACAGGGTCTGTCGAAAAGTTGTAACGTTGACTGCTGTGACGGGCAGAGTTAGCAGTTCTATTCTATGCTCCGACAAAAATTTTATTTCCCTTTCCGGGGTCTTGGGCTATGGGGTCCGTCCACAAATAGGGAGGGCTTGGCCCAGAGCAACCTGACCATGGCGAAATGATGGGCCATTTAAGAAAAGTTCAGAATCTGTCCATTTCCCCTTCTGGGGGTGCGTCTTTCAGGGGTGCCCCCCATTTGCTTCCAGGAAAAAAAGCCCCACGGGAGAAAGAGCCTGCTGCGGGTGCCGGGAAACACGATCGTCATCAAAGTTCCATGCCAGCCCGTGGGGTTCGCGACCTGTCACATGCCTTTCCAGGGGCCCAAAATCCTTTTTGGGTTTTTACACGGTTGTTAATCCATCTCATCCATAATTCCCCAAAAACAGGATGGGGTGTAATCATGAAAATTTTCCAAGCATTCTTTGGGATAGTTTAAAAAAAATGATCACGGGCTTGGAAAACCACAGCGCGAGCTAAGCAAACTGCCGAGGCTGGCCCCAAAAGCTTGTCCTTGGGGCAGGGGAAAACCCAGCACCCCCGTCTTGTCCTGCCATTCGTACTCCCCTTTTCGAATGGGTGGCTGAAAACCCCACTCTTTCTGCGAACCCTCGGCAAGACTTTTCATTCCCGGGATCTTTTAGACCAGAAAAGCGTCTCTGCATTCCCAGAAAATGGGGCTTCGGCCCGTGACTCCGCGCAGACGGGGAGGCCCCTGCGATATCTTCCCCAAAAATTTAGCGTCCCCTGTTTTAAATTTACTTGACGGCCCTGTGACGCCGAAGAGAAAGTGCAGGAACACCCCAAAATCTTTTCTGGTTTTGAACCAGGGGGAAATTTCCCCCGGGGACGGGTTTTTAGTGCTGCCCCTAAAATTGGGGCTGCCCGTACTTGCCCCTCCCGATTTTCCCTTTTTTAAATATCCCCACCATTTTCATCTGGGAACGTAAAGAAACACTTTCAGTATTGTCGTTACCCCAAAAAACTTTTCCAAAAAGCAACTTCCCAGACACCGGATGAAAAATTCAAAGAAAAAACACATGCTTTAGGCCTACATACACCAAACACACACCAACAAAACCCCCACACACACACACACACACCGCGCGCGCGCGCGCGCGCGCGGGGCGCGCGCGCGCCAAAGAACACACGGACACAACAAAGCACGCACGGGCACGCACGCACGGGCCCCCACGCACAAACCCCGCACACACCCACACACAAAACACACACACCACACACACACACACACCCCCCAACACACACACACACACACCGGGTTTGGTTTTTGGGGGTTTTTTTTTGGAAAAATAAAAAGCATCATTTTGGGGTATAAAATTGTTTAACAATAATGCTGCCAAAACTCCTTTCAGATTCATGTCTTGATGGATTAACTGTATCTAAAAAGGGGGGGTTTTATAATAAAAAAAAAAGTGGTCCCGCAGAAAAATTTAAAAAAAAAAAATTTGGGCCCCCATTAAAAATATTATGCATAATGAATTTCATTTTTTCCAGAGTGTATCCCATAAGCTAGCACAGAAAAAATTCGCCCCTTCAAGTTCAGATTTAAAGTATTTGATAGAAAATTTGGGTCCTATCCCCAGATCATTTTAAACTTTGCTTTTTCTTTTTTCTATGGCTGGGGGTTTTTTTGAGCTGCCAAAGAAAGCTAAATTATTACCAGCTATGAGGGCAGCCCTGCTCTTGCCCAAAAAATTATTACAGTGCTGCTATAAAAAACCAAAAAATAGAGAGAAAAGAAACATTTATATCTATTTTTTAAAATTTGGTAAATTTTGCAATTTACAAAAGTTTCATTGATATTTTAGGTATTTTTGGGAATTTAAAAAAATTTTTAACCCGATATCACAAAAAAAACAAAAGGAAAAACTACCCAGATAATGTTGATAATTTTATATCCCCCTAGCTTTTTGAATTCTTTCAAAAAATGAAAAACTTTTTCTTAAAAATGGGGCTTTGTCCTCACAGCGCTTTTTTCAAGTCTAAAGCAGCTAAAAAACCCTTTTTTAAAACAAAAATAAATTTTAGAAGGGTTTTTCATACGGGTAAATTTTTTTTGCCCCCTTTTTCTATTGACATACAAAGTGAAAAGTCAACTTTTTTAAAAAATCCCAAAACAAAATAATTTATATTCAATGAGACGCTAAAAACCGGGGGTCGGGGGTGCAACATGCACTCAACGCACGTAAAAAACCCAGGGGAACAAGAGTTTTTACCTGGCCAAAAAATTTTGACGCAAAAACAAAACCTCTGGAGGGAAAAAAATTTTCCACAGCATACAGGGGCCCAAAAGGGGGGCGCTGGCTTTCAGCGACGCCCCCTTTTCCCCGGGGAAAAGCACCCGAAACGTTTTATATCTGTTGTGTACATGTTTAAACTAAAATGGTAACTAAAAGACACGTAAAGATATTTTGCAAATAATAAGCTTTCCCTCCCGTGATTTCAAATTCCCCCTTTATCCAGTATGTGTATGCCTGCACACAATCCACAAATCAAAAAAATCGGGATTGATTACAAAACCCCATATCCTGCAAATGGGCATTCCCAAAACCAATTTTTGGGTGCGTTTTTCACCAGCTGTTTCATTTGGCGAAAAAGAAATCTTTTAGGTGTAGTGGCAAGCCAAAACTTATAAGGTGGGCCCCGCGCCCCGCCCCGGGGGTGTGTGTATGCGTGTGTTGGGGCGTGCCGCACGTACCCCGCGGGGGTGCATGTGTTTTGTGTGGGGTGTGTGTGTGTGTTGGTGGTGGTGTGTTTTGGGGTGTGTGTGTGTGTTGTGCGCGCGCGCGCGCGGGGCCCGCGCGGGCGTGTGTTTTTGTGTGTGGCATGTGTTTTGTTGAAGTTCAAATTGTGCCAGAAATGCACCACGTGGTGTGTGTTGTGTGTGTTGTGTGTGTGTGTGGGGTGTGGGTGGTGTTGGGGGCGGGGTGTTGTTTTAAGTTCTTTGTTGGGGTCCTTAATGCACAACGTGGTGTTTTTGTGTGTGTTTGTGTTTGTGTGTTTTGTTTTGTGTGTGTGTGTGTGAGTGTGTTTTGTGTGGTGTGTGTGTGAGTGTGATGGTGTGTGGGTGTGTGTTTGTGGGTGTGGGGTTTGGGTGGGGGTATGTTGTAAAAGTGTGTTTTAAGTTTGTGTGTGTGTGTGTTGTGTGTGTGTGGGTGGGGTGCTGTGTTTTGGGTGTGGGGTGTGGTTTTGTGTGTGTATGTGGGGGTGTGTGGTGTGTGTGGTGGTGTGTGTGTGTGTGTGTGTGTGTAAAGTGTTTTGTTTTTTGTATGTTTGTGTGTCCCGTGTTTGGTGTTTTGTGTGTGGTTGTGTGTGTGTGTGGTGGTTTGGGGGTGTAAAGTGGGGTATAAAGTGTATGGTGGGGTGTGTTTTAATGTGGTGTGTGTGTGTGTGTGTGTGGGGTTTTTGTTTTGGGATGGTGTGGGGTTTTCCCGGTTATGGGGTGGGGGTGTATGTTTTGTGGTGGTGGGGTGTGTGTGTTGTGTGGTGTGTTTGGGGTTGGGTTTTTGGGGATTTTGTTTTGTGTGTGTGTGTGTTGTATGTGTGTTTTGTGTGTGGTTTTTGGGGGGGGCGCGCGTGTGTGGGGGGTGGTAATTTGGGGCGGGCCCTTTTTATCGCGTTTTTCCCTTGTTGAAGTTGGTGCGTGTGTGTGGGGTTTTTGCGTGGTGTGTGTGTGTTTGTAAAAGTGTGTGTTTTGTGGATTTTTGGGGTGTTTGTGTGTGTTGGGGTGGGGTGGGGTTGGGTGTGTGTGGGTGTGTGTGTGCGTGTGTGTGTGGGGCGCGCCGCGCCGCGCCCTGGTGCGTGCCTGCGTGTATTTCCCTTTATGCAAACAAGTGTGTGTTGGGATTATATGTATAAAACATAGGGGCACACACGTGTCGTTCGCTCTGTAAAACCCGGGTCGGGTGTTCTGCGGCGTTTTAATGCAATGTGTGAGTTTTGGGCAATTTTTAATGCCAAATTTCCCCCCCCTTTTTTTTTTCAGGAAAGAAAAATGTGGGTTTTTAACGTTGTTCAGTACTTTATTCCTAATAATTTTTTAGGGTGGGTGTGTGTGGTGTTGTGTGTGTGTGTGGTGTGGTGTGTTGTGTTGTGTTTGTTTCGCGGCGTGCGTGCGGCGTTTGGGGGCGTGCGTGCGGGGCACACACACACACCAAATCATTTGGCACCCGTTTGGGTGTGTTTTGTGGGGGTGTGTGTGTGTGTGTGTTTTGTGTGTGTGTGTGTGTGGGGTGTGTGGCCCTGGTGTGTGTGTGTCCCCGTGTTTGTGAAAGGGAAAGAACATACATGAATTTACGCATTTCATACACGGGATTAGAGAAAGAGAGGATTTGGGTTTGGGGTTGTGGTTTTCCCAAATAAATTTTGACGTGAAACAGAGGGAACATATGTTTCAGGATTTTGGGGTTACTGAATGCAACAAAATTTTTTAAAAACGAGCTTCCATTTATTTAAGAAGAAAAAACCCAAAACACATTGACGCTGGCCAAACACGCAAGGCTTTTGGGCTCTTCATTCTGTCAAGGGGAAAAAGACAAAACTCCCACTTTTGTTTTTTGAACCCCAGGATTATTAAGGTTATAGAAAAAGGGGTTCCCTTTTCACACTTTGTAAATGTCCAAAACTTCGAACCCCAAGCCAATAAGATCTTTTTGAAAAGGCTGTACGCCGAATGTAAACCACAAACTAAACGTCTTTGTTACCAGCCTTTCCCTGGGGGCTGATGAAAACAATAGGAAAAAAAAAAAGGAAGGGAAAGAAGTTTCAACATGCATAGGTTTGTTTTCTGTGTGAATAACCCCCGTTACGGTTTTTGGGCTTTGTGGGCACGTCAAGAAAAGTCACATTTATTATGTGTTAAACACAGTGCCAACAAATCAATCCTGCAGTCTGGGTCCAAGAACGAAACTTCATCTGTTTTCATATTCTTTTATAACAGGAATTTTAAGTTTTTTGACCAAAGAGAAATTTTTAATTACGTTTCAATGAGCAGGATGCAAAATGAAAATAAAACACCTACCTCACAAGTTTAATACGAGATAAACCAAATGGGGAAGTCCAATCATCAGAAACACGTGGAGGAGGCTGCTCCACTTTAAAGGGTGTACGGGTCAAGCCAAAACTCACCAAATTTTGGGAAGCTGTGCCAGTAACACAGAATGAAAACAACAGGGGGTTTTGTTCACATACCCCACAAAACACACACACACACACACACACACACACACACACACACACACACACACACACACACTCACTCACTCACTCACTCACACACACACACACACACAAAACACACACACCCCACACACACACACACACACACACACACTACGCCTCGATTCTGAACCACAGGACTGTAAATGAAGAATAACGGTCGTTGCTGCTGCCCATGGACGAACGTTGGACCTTAAAGCGTCCTGATAGTTAAGGCCTGCGATCACTTCTAACTGTCCCACAATCGGCGAGACAGCATGTCCCCCAGTTCAACGGGTGGAAACACCTCCAGCCTTCGATAATCCCTCCTCCCTCACCCCCCCCCCCCACCCCCACCCCCCAGGTAAACGACACTGGTCAGCCAACAGTTCTTCCATAACACTGTAAACACCATCAACGTGTCCCAGGGTGGATAGGTCCAGCATTTCTCCTCCTCCAGCTCCAAAAGTCAGAAGCATCAAAACATGTTATTCCATCGATCAGTAGGGTTATTCAACATAAATCCATCACAAGCTAAAATCTTCTTCTTCCGCGCACGCAGGCTGGTACTCCTGCGGACATTCCCTGTATAGACAGGCAGGTATTAATCCCATCTGCTCAACAGAGGGAGTGGAGTTTTGTGTGTATGACCGGTTTTTTTCCCGCCATTAAGGCAGCCATACTCCGTCTTCAGGGAAACAAGCTATATTATTCTTATATAGTGGGACATTCAGGCTCTCTCAAATCCCTGGCATCTTCTGATTCGGGAGGGTGTTGCTAGGCCTCTCGGCCTTTGGGCCTGGCCATAGTGATTCTAGGAAAAACGCGGCTTCTTTTTGTGTTTTGTTTTCATTAGTGTAGATAGGGAAGGTCTTAGTTAGAAATCATAATTCTTTGGAACATCTTTTAAATTTGTAGTCAAAATAAATACATTTGTGAATTCTAATGCCTGTTCACTGAGAGAATGTTGTAGCATATTCTGCCCAGCTCTATGCTCTGTCTAGTATATTTGTGAACGTGGTATGACAAACTTTCTCTAACGTCTCACACTATCATATTACCTTCACACTGGTTCATTTTCAGCCTCAACTCTCTATTCGAGTGAACGATATGCTCTCTCTGCCCCTGTCTCTTCTTCTTCTTCTTCTTCTGCTGCTGCTGCTGCTGTCGATTTGTTTTGGTTGACTTCAGTGTGGTAACAGCCCTGATATGGCCCTTTTCGGCTGGCTGGGCTGTAAGCACATCACTAACGTAATTATTTTCTTCTCGTTCGTCGTCTTCTTCTTCTCTTCTCTTCTTCTTCTTCTTCATCTTCTTCTTCTTCTTCTTCAGCAGTTACTTTGCCTATTCTGGCTATCACCTCAGAATGTATATGTCGCTGTGTTGGCTGAATTAGATATATACACGGTACATATAAATCTAAGCTACCGAGTTTATTTAGTAACATCCCACAATTAATCAATAAATACATAACATCCCAAATACTTCTCAGTAACATCCCAAACAACCCCAAACCAAATAAGAACACAAAACTGCTTGTGTGATAGTGTAAACACACGTAAGAATACAAATCTACTATGAGTTGGCGGGAAACGGGCGGTGTAGATTAGGCGGCAAATGAAACAAACTGCGGCGTTACTGAAACACGACAAAAACGCAGAAGAGCACACAAAACAAAGTGTGAAGTAACGACGATTTAATGCACGACACAAAACAGGACAAAAATTTTCGGCAAAAGCCTTCCTCAGCGACAAAAAAATACAGACATAAACATGCACAATACTCCCCTTGTGAAGCCAAAGTGGTGAAGTGGTGAAGTGGTGTAGATTAGGTTCATAGTCTGCCACCTTTTTGAATGCAGGTAAAAGCTGGCTAATAAAGCAAATAATTATTAAGTAACCTTTGATTCCAAAGGAGCACGTTGCCTAGCTACTAAGATCACCAGAAGAGAAAGAGGTACAAGGGCAAGCAAATAAGACAAAAACTCAAGAAGAGCAGACAATTGGATTAGTTTCGCAGCCTGTTTGAATTTTTGAACAGCACATGCCTAAATTCCAAAAGTTTCCCTTCTCTTTTCAGTATTTTGTTTCCCTGACAACAATGATGAAAATAAATTGATATCCCATACAAGTAACAAAATAAAAAAGACATATCTTTTGAACATCGTTGACATTTTTTTCAACAATGACGCCCCCGACCCCCATAATTTACTTCTGTTCACAGAAAGCATGCGCAAAAATGACGTCATCTCATTATCCCCCTTGCAGAGAACGAGAGCAAGCTGATCTGTGTGGTGTGTGTTTTGTGTGTGTGTGTGTGTGTGTGTGTGTTTGTTTTCGGTTACCTGGGGTTGTGAGGTAGTGCGGCATAGTTTTTCCCGGGGTTGTGAGGGAAGCGACAATTTGTGGGTACTATTTCCCTACACCCCACAACTTTGACCCTACAACTGGCCCAAATCCCTATGGGGATGTTGCTGATGTATCTACTTCATCACTGTAAAGAACGTTTTCCTGCTAGGATCAACACCCCACACACACACACACACACACACAACACACACACACACACACACACAAATACACACACACTCACCAGTCATCACTTACCTAATTTACGATAAAACCCAAAGTAGGGGGCAAAAGGCCCAAGAACGGGGAAAAAAGCCCACCCTAGGCGTCTTGCCCCGGTGAAGGTGTGGGCGTTGACCCCCAGACTGACCTACTGTAAACAGAACGGTCAGACGGGCGGGAAGGAGGGGAAACAAACGGGCGCCAGCATCACTAGCATCGAGTTGAAATTTTCTTAATCAGTATGAATACAAAGCTTAAAAGCTTTTCCATTTCATTTGTTACATGTATGAATATACTTAAAATGAATAATATAAGACATTACTGAAAACAAGCCCAAAGAAACAAATAAGTCTGTAAAACTGACCGTTTAGTTGGGAGTTCTCTTTCTCCTGTCAAAGCGCCCTTCTTTGTTCAGGTTTTCAGGTCAAGAAACACGTGGTTTGCTACATCCCCATGTTCTCCAAAATACGGGCGTTTTGAACCCCACCTGGGCGTTTTGCCCCATCACCCTACACTTCTACAAAGACATTATTGTGCAACTTGCAGGGGTTTGTGGGAGAAGTCTTAAGGTTCTATTCAATTGTCTAGGGGAAAAAGTATCGTCCACGAGATGTTCAGAGTGGGTGGGGTATGTAAAATGATAGCTGACACGGGGTATCCTAGGAGAGGAAGAGAGAGAGAGGAGAGAGAGAAGAGAGAGAGAGAGAGAGAGAAGAGAGAGAGAGAGAGAATTTGAGAGAGACGAGAGGGAGGGGTAGAGAGAGAGAAAATGAGAGAGAGGGGCAGGGAGAGAGAGAGAGAGAATGAGAGAGAGAGAGAGGGAGGGAGGGAGAGAGAGAGAATGAGAAGAGAGAGAGAGAGAGGGAGGGAGAGAGAGATTGCGTGATTATGGACAAATGAATCACAAATTTTAATTTGAGGATGAATGCAGTTGTTTCAGGGTCCAAACACACACACACACACACACACACACACCACACACACACCACACACACAAAACACACACACACACACTCTCTCTCTCTCTCTCTCTCTCTCTCCTCTCTCTCACACACACACACACACACACACGCTCTTCCACATAAAACGCACACTTGCTTGCACGTCCAGAGAGAGAGAGAGAGAGAGAGAGAGGAGAGAGAGAGAGAGAGAGAGAGAAGAGAGAGAGAGAGAGAGAGAGACAAGGGGGGGGGGGGGGGAAAGGGGACGGGAAAGGCAGAGACCAACTGACGACAGTTTGATGGACAGAGTGAAACTAAAAGAAGTCAAACAGATAGAGGGAGGGCGATACATAGAGAGAATGAGCGAGAAAAACAAAAAGAGACAGAAAGACAGTCAAGCAGACACAAATAAAATCATAGACAGAAAGAAAGGGGGAACTGATACGTAAAACCATGAGAGAGGGAGGTGGGGTAGAGTTGGGTAAACCGAACATGTCCTTCGACGTCGTTTTTTTTAACGGAAAATGCTGTCTCAGAACGACAACGTTCTACGGCAGCAATTTCTTTTTAAACATGAAATGCTGTCGCCTGTGACATGATTTTATTTTTAGGCAACGACACAATTTTAAAGGACATTCTCGTGAAATCCTGTCGCGCTAACCAATTTTTATGAAATTATGTCACTCAGCGATAATTTTTCCTGAACCAGCTGCAGTATTCCCGGGAAATACTGTCCCCGCGACACGATTTTTATGAGCGACAGTATTATATAAAGACACCCGGCGTGCCTCTGTCCTTTCCCAATTTGTCCCGTCAGTCTTTTTTTCCATTCATCTCCATGTGGTGTTTATTTAGCACATCTGAGTCACAGTAGACATATTGCCTCATTGTTCTTGC
>JAFLJL010010613.1:25000-75135 GCA_018398815.1 Conus ventricosus
AAGCAAAGCGTCAGTTTCGGAGAAAATACAACAACAAAGCAAGCACCACCCTCTCAGCCTGACTCAACTGCAAATGTAGCCTATCCACACTGCAACAGGACTATTCAGGGCGAGGATCAGCTCTTCACGCACACACACAGCATCACCGAGTGAGCTGAAGTCGTGGTCATCTTCGCCAGCGAAAGAGATACAACACTGCGACGCACTCTTCTAGAGCGTCACCGTTTTCAAAACACTATCCATCATCTCTTCACTCCCCATTGAGAAGTAAATAAGCTTAGTAGTATAGTAGTAGTAGTAGTAGTAGTAGTAGTAGTAGTAGTAGTAGTAGTAGTAGTAGTAGAGTCAGCCGTACTGGCAGTAGTAGTTGCATTAGTGGTATCAGCAGTAGTTTCCTTTTCATCGTTATCGTGGTCCTTGCCATTCTGACTCACTTCTCTCTCTCTCTCCTCTCCTCTCTCTCCAATCTATCTCTATCTCTCTCTCTCTCTCTCTCTGATTGTCGTTGTCTGTGTATGTGCCGTTACATTGCGTGCATGACTTGCGTGCGTTGTGTTTGGTGTGTGTTTGTGTTGTGCAGTGTGTGTGTGTGTGTGTGTGTGTGTGTGTGTGTGTGTGTGTGTGTGTGTGTGTGTGTGTGTGTGCGACGAAGCGCGCGCGCGTGCGTTATTATAATAGAGGTTTTGTGGCAGTCAAGTCCATGGACTACGTTCGCGCGCGCGCGCGCACACACACAAACCACATAACACACACACACACACACACACACACAACTCAACACTCACACCCACACACACCACTTAAGATTCGTATTTGACTCTCTCCCTCTGTTCTAGATTCCATTCTTTTACTTGTACTGTGCCTCTTGCATCATGAGTTGCTACTTTGGCCTATACATCATATTCAGATATTTGCCTTCTTCTATCACTCTTTGTAATGTTGTCTTTACAAAGATATTTGCACTTGTCTCCACGTCTGTTATCCATTTCTCCCATTGGCTGTTGTGTAAAATTGTCTGCTTTACTCTCTTTTCCTTTTTCTGGACATTCTTTTTACTTTGCCTTTCTTTCATGAAGTGTGTACTGTTTCAAGTTTCCCTCATGCCGTGTGGGTACCACGACAGGCCGCTCACTGGATCAGTTCCCCTTTAGGTCTGCACATCGTGACTGGACCTCGCAGACTTGGGTATAGCAGGTATACACCAGAGAGAAGCAAGGGACTGACCTCATGCTGTGGAACTTTGGCCCAATTCCGAACTCAGACAAACACGCGCGGTGTCAACCTGATTGGTGTGTTGTCAGAGCGTGTGCGCGTGCATATCCGTGTGAGCGTAAACAAAACGCACGTGCGGTGCTTGTGTGGGTGTGGTAGGTGGGAGAAGGAAAGTTGAGAGACTAGAGTGGAAGCGGGAGGTTAGGAGAGGGGAGGGGGGGGGGTTGAGACTGGGGTGGGGGTTCAGCGAGCGGTATAGGAGGGGTGGGAGTGGTGTGATTATTTGACTATTGCTTTGAGAGAGAGAGAGTGAGAGGGATGAGAGAGAGAGACAGACAGACAGACAGACAGAGAGAAAGAGACGACAGACAGATAGGACAGACAGTCCCTCACAGCTCGTAAGAGACCAGACAGACAGACTGACAGGACAGATATATGGGGGTGGGGGTGTTAAAATGGGACAGTTGAGAAAAAAAATAGCAGACTGTGTGCTGCTAATTAATAGTACGTAATTATTCAGTATATATTTTGAACTGATCTTTTGTGGATTCTTTTTTTTTCTTTTCGATCATCGACTTTCTGTCCCCCTTTCCTTACTTCTCTCTCCTTCAGTCCATCCTCTGGGTTCTCACCCTTCTTCTCCATTGCTATCTCCCCCCTTTTTTTGTGAAATGTTGGGTGTGTTGTGGTGTTTGAATGTATGTGCACGTTATGATTGTGCGCCTCTTGTGGGATGGGGTTGGGGGGCAGTCTCCCTTCCTTTCTCTTTCGCTGTGGATGAGGGGAGAGAGTGGTGGGGTATGGGTGTTTGGTGGTGAACTTGGGGGATTATTTTTTTACCAGATTCATGTTTGAGATTCAGTATTATAACAAAACACAACACACACACACACACACACACAACACACCACACACAACACGAGCGTCGCGAGCACGCGCGCGCGCGAAGCATATTGCACTCACACAAACACACGCCGCGCGCGCATCGTGCTTGCTGGCTAAACAAACACACAAACACCTCCGAAGTAAGGTCGTGGAAAGTGCTCTGCGAGCATGCACGTTGACAAACTTTTCTGTTATACCACACGAGCGTGTCTGCTTCGTGACCCACGGTCTTGTGCGGCGCCACACCAGGGTCACTTCAATGCCAGTTCAATTACCTTTTGGGGGGGGGGAGGGATACAGGTGAGGTGGAGCCGGGCTGGAAAGTCATTATCAAGGCTGATGCCCCTGCGCGCCCAGGCACAAGGGCACAACGACAACAGCTGGTCTCACTTCGTCAGTTGCCTCCATTATGATGACGCTCGCAGCAAAACCAGGGCACCTGACAAAAGCTGTGTTCTATTCGTCCCCAGTATGCCTAATTTATGTGACGCTCGCAGCATACACCAAGGTGTTTGATCTAGGGATTCTATAGTCAGGGGTCTTTGGTCCAGTCTGATGGCCGCAGGGTGTCTGAACTGACAGCATTGATGCTACAAACAATAATCCCATACGTTCTATTGACATGGCCTGAAGAACGAAGCTTCTGTAATCCTATAATAATTGGGAAATTCGACGCTCTAATCTAATGAGGTATAATAAGTTGCTTTGCCGGTTGTGATATCTGGTGGAGTGAAAGTGAAATTATAAATACTACAATATTGGAGAATCACGGCAGCACTGGTGGTGAAAATTTGCATCAAGGGCACATTATGGACACTGATACTGATGAGGTGGATTACGGTGAAAATCATTCCACTTGGTGTCCAGTGAAGATGAAGATGCGTGCAAAAAACCGGCTGCGTGGAAAAGTGGCAAAGTGACCACGTTTGCCTGCGTTTAGAACTCGCAAAATTATGGTTACTCAGTTGCTGTTCGTTTCGAACTTGTAGTGGTGTGTAACCCTCTGATTTGGGTTTGTTTAAAAGAACCATCTGATACTGAGCATCAGATCTGTATGATATGCTCAATATTCGCACTTGTACTAATCTAAAGGACGGACGGTCATACTTCGGCTGTGCGAACAGTTCAGCATGCTTACTTCTTTCTTTATGTTATCTTATTTTATTTGTAAGAGAGAATTGATATAGCGCATGTCCCTGCCAGGGAACCAGCTCAAAGCCGCTTTACATTCGCATTCTCGTTTTCACAACAAGGGCCTGCTATTTGGGTAGAGGCAGATTGGAGAGCTGCCAAGGTGCGCGCGTTATACAGCTTTTAACTTCAGAATGGACTTGATTATTAATTTAGTATTTTAGGCTCATGTTTTTGACCCAACTGGACTTAATCTTTTTACTGCGTCTCCAACTGGTTATCTTGTCCTTCTTTCTTTCCCTCTCTCCCTTCCCTCCCTACAAAGGATTGCGACTTTGCCTGGGTCGGAGAGCTTTACATGATCAGTCATACCTTAGCTTTGCTGCGTATGCTTATTCGAATTGCTTCAATGACTGTGTCGCAAGTTACTGTATGACATTATACACAGTTAAGCTGACGAAGCCGCTGGCAGGGTGTTCGTTGTAAGTGTACAAGGCTAGGCGGGGGCCCTGACGAAGTGTAGCCACATTTCCCCAGTTCAGTCTTTGCTCCTTTCTTGCTCGATCGTTCCATTTTCTTCAGTCTCTTTTCACAGCCTTCTTTTTCTCTGCTGTCTTCTGATGAACTGCCCGCGTTGACCTTGTGGGCGACCTGTAATGGAGGGGAATGAGATCTGGTGTTGTGACGGGTTGGTGCTCACAATTCATCTTTTGGCTGGAAACTCTCTAGATTGGAGGTATACACTGGCCTTTGTGTATCATTCGGATACCCATTCTCTAGGTGGGTTCAAGACATATGTAGTTTCTAATTTATACTGGTAACCCTACAGGAGCTCAAGCGTCTGTCCTCGGGAGTTAAAGTATGATTGTTAGGGGAGATATGGGTGGGGTGGTTCTGTTTCTCGTTCATCCCTCCGAAACCTGAAGGAGGTTCAAGACAGCGAGTTTTTGACCCCGGCCCTCAGTGGACTCCATGGTGGGTAGTTCATGGAAGTTGAAATAAAGTTAATTAACCCCCAAAAGTGGCTTTCGTAACTAACACCCCCTCTCTCTCTCTTCCATCTCTCTCTATATCATCATTCTCATCTCTCTCGCTCTCTCTCTCTCTATTTCCAACTCAAAGGAAATGTGCGGATGCGGCCAGACCGTCCGTGATTCTGGCATCAGAAGCAGATAAAAAAGACTATGTGTTCTGGTGTTAGGTGGTGATGGAAGGAACTGAAGGAGATAACCATGTCTGCGCACAAGCCACTTTTGCGTTCCAGTAAGGTTTCCAAGCTTAGAAATGGCGCTTCCTCTCATCAGAGGCTGGTCCCAAACGACTGTCTTGGGACAGTTTCAAAGTGCTACAAAGTTGGTGGACGGGGGGGATCAGGGTGTTTCCGCCACAGGTATGTGAACCCATCCCATTGGGAATCATTGTGGCTGGACTCTAAAGGTTTTTCGGAGATTGAGTTCAAGAGCGTACGGAGGTCCAAAGACGTGTTCGTAAAGGGTCTCGGATCGAGTCGCAAAAAAATTCTCTCTTTGGATATCTCATATACGTTTGGATGCAAGTATATCACTGTTATTTGACACAGGGTGTGAAACACAGATACGAGGTATGTGGACATAGATATCAGTACGGTGGACTGGGATAAGATAGCTGTGGTCGTTGAGGCTTGATAAGGGGAGGATGGACACCATGGTGAGGCTATGGATACAGTATATGGTGGACTTTAGATAAAGGAAATGGTTGAGTTTACTGGTAATAGTGGGTTTCAGAGTACCATTGTCATCGATTTCAGCATATGATTGAAGGGTATGGTGGACTGATTCGGAGTAAGATAGACATCGATACAGCATATGATGAAGGGTATGGTGGACATGATACAGAGTAAGATAGACTTCGATACAGGCATACTGATGAAGGGTATGGTGGACATGAGTTAAGGTAGGACTTTAATACAGGGTATGGTACAGATGGATATGGTGGTCTGAATTTAGGACGCGTGGGTTTGTTTACATGATATATGGATGTATGGATGGGGACACTGATTTCATGCTTTGTGGACGGGAGATGCTGGTTTTATTGGACATGGATACAGGGGTATTTGTGCTAGACCATATTGGACAGGGTTGAAGGTATGTTGGGCATATATACTGGGCAGGTGGACATGCATATTGGTTATGACGTGGCTCTTTTTATGGCTTATTTGGAAATACTGAGTATAATGAACATGAGTCCAGGTTATGATGTATGCACTGGTATGTTTGTTTTGGTACAGATGGTGGTGTAAATTTGGATTCGGGGGGAAATGACATGACACGGGTTATTAGTGGGAATGATTCTAGTGTATTTACGTTGTTGCAATGTTTGTTGGACATGGGTATAGGGCTTATGTGAAAACATTGATAAAATGGTATGACAGACATCGATCCAGTTTTGTCGGACACAGCTGCAGGACATTAAATGGATACCCAGGTATGGTTGGTCTGTTCTTAGTGGATTTGATACTGGTACAAGGTATGGTGGATATAGATACACGATTAATGAAGTCGACGCTTGGTTTTATGGCGAACATAGTTGCAGGCTACGGTGGAAAATTTTTTTTTTTTTGTTTTTTTGCATGTAGTCAGGACATGGTAATTGTGGACACGGGTTACGGATATGGAGTCTTGAGTAACAGGATTTGATGGACATGGGATGCAGGTTTGAGGGTCATGATTGCGGACTAGACAGAGATGATAAAGAATATATATGGATGCATGGTATGGTATATATGGATAGATAGTATGACTTTCGGTACATGACTTGGTCCGTATGTACATGATATAAAGAATGGACAACAAGGATACAAGTGTGACAGTAATGCAGGGTGTTTTTTGTAACATCCACATTTCTGGTTATGTTATGGATACAGTGTTGGTGCACATGGTAGAAGGTTACATGGACATGGAAAACAGTTTTTTGTAGACAAGGGTACAATATGGATTCATAGCAAGCATGGATATAGGGTGAGGTGTTGTCACCCCATTGCATGACTACAGGAGGTGAATGAATACCGAGCCTGTCAGTGACTGAAAAACAGGGGTTTTTTTGTAGACAAGGGTACTTTATGGATTCATCGCAAGCATGGTATAGGGTGAGGTTGGAATGAATTACAGGACGGTGAATGATTACCGAGCCTGGTGGACATGAAAAACAGTTTTTTGTTGACAAGGAGTACAATATGGATTCATAGCAAGCATGGTTTTTAGGGTGAGGTTGGATTGACTACTGGGGACGGGGAATTGAATACGGAGCTGGTGGACATGGATACAAGGAATGGTCCTAGGTACATGATATTGCAGATTTATTTATGGCATGGATATTAGGTATAGGGCAGGTAAGGTCAGCGTGGTACAGGATATAGTGAACACAGGTTGGGGAGAGATGTGATCGACATGGATCCGGATATGGTGGTTCATTGAAAGCTGGTTCTGACAAGGAACATGGTTTGGGGGGGGGACATGAATGCAGGGTATGACAAGGATACATGGTTTGGGGGGGGAAATGAATGCAGGGTATGACAGGATACTGGTTTTTGGGGGGGGGGGGGAAACATGAATGCCGGGTATGACAGGATTATTCTTGGTTTGGGGGGGGGGTCATGAATGCAGGTATGTAACAAGGATACATGGTTTGGGGGGGGGACCTGATGCAGGGTATGACAAGGATACTGGTTTGGGGTGGGGGGACATGAATGCAGGGTAATGACAAGGTTACAGGGTTTGGGGGGGGGACATGTATGCAGGTATGACAATGGATACTTGGTTTGGGGGGGGGGACTTGATTGCAGGGTACTGACAAGGTTACATGGTTTGGGGGGGGACATGAATGCTGGGTATGACAAAGGATACATGGTTTGGGGGGGAGGGGATCATGAAGGCAGGGTTATGACATGGATACATGGTTTTTGGGGGGGACATGATGCAGGGTATGGACAAGGTTTTACATGTTTGGCGGGGGGTACTTGAATTGCCAGGGTTGACACGGATAGTTGGTGGTTTGGGGGGGGGACATGAGCTGGTTTGACAAGGATACATGGTTTGGGGGGAATGAATGCAGGGTAGTGACATGGTACATGGTTTGGGGGGGGGGGGACATTGAATGCTGGGTATGACAAGGATTCATGGTTTGGGGGGGGGACATGAATGCAGGATATGACAAGGGATACATGGTTGGGGGGGCATGAATGCAGGGTATGAAAAGGATACATGGTTGGGGGGGGACATGAATGCAGGGTATGACAAGGATACTTGGATTTGGGGGGGGGGACTTGAATGCGGTATGACAAGGATTAGATCGGTTTGGGGGGGGGGGGACTTGGAAGGCTGGGTATGACATGGATACATTGGTTTGGGGGGGGGGGACATGAATCAGGGTATATGTCAAGAGATTCATGGTTTGGGGGGGGGGGGACATGAATGAAGGGTTGACTTGGATACTTGGTTATTGGGGGGGGGGGGGGGACATGATGGCAGGGTATGACAAGGATACATTGGTTTGGGGGGGGGAGGGGTACATGAATTAGGGTGATGACAAGGGATAGATGGTTTGGGGGGGGGGGAGGGGGAATGAATGCAGGGTATGACTAGGATTCTTGGTTTGGGGGGTGGGGACATGTATGCAGGGTATGAAAGGAAACTTGGTTGGGGGGGGGGGGGGGGGGGGGCTGAATGGCAGGGTTTGTCAGTATGATTGGTTTTGGGGGGACATGAATGAGGGTATGACAAGGATAGAATGGTTTGGGGGGGGGGGGGGGACATGAATGCTGGGTATGAACAAGGATTGTTGGTTTGGGGGGGGGGGAACATGATTGGCAGGGTATGACATGGTTAAATGGTTTGGGGGGGGATGATGCAGGGTTATGAACAAGGATAGTGGTTTGGGGGGGACATGAATGCAGGGTATGACAAGGTTTGATGGCTGGAGGGGACATGAATGCAGGGTAGGGCATGGAATACATGGTTTGGACGGGGACTTGAATGAAGGTATGACAAGGATAGTTGGTTTGGGGTGGGGGTACATGAATGCTGGGTATGATGACAAGGATAGTTGGTTTGGTCGGGACATGATGCTAGGGATTTGACAAGGATACAAGGTTTGGGGCGGGGACATGAATTGCAGGGTATGACAAGGATACTTGGTTTGGGAGGGGGGGGACTTGAATGCAGGGATGACAAGGATACATGGTTTGGGGGGGGGGAAAGAATGCAGGGAGGGTATGACAATGGATTGGATGGTATGGGGGGGGGGACATGAATGCAGGGTATGACCAAGGATACATGGTATGGGTGGGGGGACATGGAATGCAGGGATATGACAAGGATAGTTGGTTAGGGGGGGGGACATGTATGCTGGGTTTGACTAAGGATACTGGTTTGGGGGGACATGAATGCAGGGTAATGACAAGGATACATGAGTTTCGGGGGGACATGAATGCAGGTTATGAATGGATAGAAGGTTTGGGGGGACAGTCATGATGAGGGTTATGGACAAGGATAGAGGGTTTGGGGGCGGGGGGTCAGACTGCAGGGCATGACAATGGATCATGGTTTTGGGGGGGGGGGGGGGTCATGAATGCTGGTATGACAAGGATACATGGTTTGGTGGGGGGGGGGGACATGAAATGCAGGGTATGACAAGGATGCTTGTCGTGGTTTGCGGGGCGGAGACATGAATGTTGGGTATGACAAGGATAGGCTGGTTTGGGGGGACATGACTGGCAGGTTTTTTGATAAGGATGACTTGGTTGGAGGGGGGGACATGGAATGCTGGGTATTGCTTGGATACTTGCGTGTGGGGGGGGACGGGTACATGTATGCAGGGTTGATGACAGGATTCTTGGTTCTGGGGGGGGACATGAATGCAGGGTATGACAAGGATACATGGTTTGGGAAGGGGACATGAAGGCAGGGTTGACAAGGTTAAATGGGTTGGGGGGGGGGTCATGATTGCTGGGTATTGTCAAGGTTCCCATGGTTTGGGTGGGGGTGGGGACCTGTATGACTGGGTTTGACAATGGGATTCAGGTTTGGGGGGTGGGGGTCATGAAAGCAGGGTATGACAAGGATAGTTTGGTTGGGGGGGGAAAACATGAATGCAGGGTATGAACCATGGATAGGATGGTTTGGGGGGGGGGGGTGGTGACATGGAATGCTGGGTATTGACAAGGTTACATGGTTTTGGGGGGGACTTTGGAATGCAGGGTTGACTTGGATAGTGGTTTTGGGGGGGGGGGCGACATGATGCAGGGTATGACAAGGATAGTTGGTTTGGGCGGGGACATGAATGCAGGGTTTGACAAGGATAGATGGTTTGGGGGGGGGACTGGAATGCAGGGTATGACTACGGATAGATGGTTTGGGAGGGGAACATGAATGAAGGTATTCATGGATAGATGTTTGGGGGGGACATTGGGACATGATGCAGGGTATGACTTGGATACATGGTTTGGGGGGGGAACATGATTGCAGGGTTTGACAAAGGATACTTGGTTTGGGGGGGGGGACAATTGAATGAGGGTATGACATGGATAGATGTTTTGGGGGGGGGGGACATGGAATGCAGGGTTTCTACTTGGATTCATGTTTGGGGGTGGGGGACATGAATGCAGGGTATGACAAGGATAGATGGTTTGGGGGGGGGGGCGTTGGGTCATGAATGCAGGGTATTGACAAGGATAGATGGTTTGGGGGGGGCGGGGGTATGAATGAAGGGTATAACATGGATTCATGGTTTGGGGGGGGGGGGGGGACATGAATGACAGGGTATGACATGGATTTGATTGGTTTTTGGGGGGGCGGGGGGGACATGAATGCAGGGTATGACAGGAATAGATGGTTTGGTCGGGGGGGACATGAATGAGGGTAGAACTAGGAGAATGGTTTTGGGGGGGGGGGGGACATGAATGCACGGTATGACAAGGATAGCGGTTTGGGCGGGGAGGGGGGGACATGAATTGCAGGGTATGACACGGATAGTTGGTTTGGGGGGGGGGACATGAATGCTGGTATGACAGATACATGGTTTGGGGGGGACATTGAATTGCAGGGTTGGACATGGATAGATGGTTTGGGGGGGCGGGGACAGGCGAGAGGACTTGAATGCAGGGTATGTCTAGGATACATGGTTGTGGGGGGGACCTGAATGCAGGGTATGACAAGGATACATGGTTTGAGGGGGGGGGGGGGGGGACATGATGCGGGCATGACAAGGATAGTTGGTTTGGGGGGGGGACATGTATGCTGGGTTTTGACAAGGGGTTACTTGTTGGGGAGGGGGGGAATGAATGCTAGGGTATGACTAGATAGGATGGTCTGGGGGGGGGGGGGACGGGGACATGAATGCATGGTATGAAGGATACTTGGTTTTGGGGGGGGGTGGGTGGAATGTATGAAGGGTATGACATGGATAATTGGTTTGGGGTGGGGGGGGGGGGCATGAATGCAGGTTGACTAGGATAGATGGTTTGGGGGGGGGGACATGAATGCAGGTATGACTTGGATACTTGGTTTGGGGATGGGGGGACATGAATGGCTGGGTTTGTACCATGGGTTACTTGGTTTGGGGAGGGGTCTTGTATAGCTGGGTATGACTAGGATACTTGGTGGGGGGGGGGGGGTGGGGGGGGGGGGACATGAATGCGGGTATGACTAGGATACTTGTTTTGGGGGGGGCGGTCATGAATGCTGTGTATGTAAAGGATACTTGGTTTGGGAGGGGTATTGAATGCAGGGTGGGTGGAGTATGACAAGGATAGATGGTTTTGGGCGGGGGACATGAATTGAGGGTATGACAAGGATACATGGTTTGGGGGGGATCATGAATGCAGGATTTGACAAGGATAATGGTTTGGGGGGGACATAGAATGAAGGGTATGTCAAGGTTCATGGTTTGGGGGGGGGGGGGGGGACTTGGTATGCTGGGTTTGAAAAGGATAGAGGGTTTGGGTGGGGACATGAATGCAGGGTTATGAATGGATAGATGGTTTGGGGGGACATTGAAATGCTAGGGTATTATGACAAGGTTTCATGTTTTGGGGGGGACATGAATGCAGGGTTGACAGGTTAGATGGTTTGGGGGGGGACATGTATGCAGGGTATTTGGGAAAAGGATACATGGTTTGGGGGGACATGAATGCTGGGTTTGAACAAGGATATCATGGTTTGGAGGGAGGGGAATCAATGAAGGGTATGACCAAGGATAGATGGTTTGGGGGGGGGGGAAATTGAATGATGGGTATGTAAGGATAGATGGTTGGGGGGCGGGGGGTGGGGACATGTATGCGGGTTTGACAAGGATACATGGTTTTGGGGGGACATGAATGAGGGTTATGTTACAAGGATACATGGTTTGGGGGGGACATGATATGCAGGGTTTGAAATTGGTTGATGGTTTGGGGGGGTGGGGGGGACTTGAATGCAGGGTATGACAAGGATAGATGGTTTGGGGGGAGACATGAATGCAGGGTATGACAAGGATAGATGGTTTGGGGGGGAATGAATGCTGGGTATGCCACGGTATAAATGGTTTTGGGGGGGACATGAAATGCAGGGGTATGCAAGGATAGATGGTTTGGGAGAGGGGGGGACATGAATGCTGGGTATGACAAAGATACATGGTTTGGGGGGGGGGACTAGAATGCAGGTTTGTCAAGGCAACATGGTTTGGGGGGGGGGGGGAATGAATGCCAGGGTTTGACAAGGTTATAGATGTTTGGGGAGGAATGTAGTGAGGGTATGTTTGCAGGTATGACATGGATACTAGTTTTACTGGGACATGGATACAGATACGAATCTGACATTGGTACGGGTACTTTGATTCCACGGTCGGTGAAGATGGATTGTAAATAAGACTTGGACACGGGCATAGTGGAACATGGCGTAATGGTATATCTGTCTTGGATACAAGTAATGATGGGACATGGATTGATGGTTTGGTCGGAAATGGTGTCAAGAGTTTGGAGAGACATTGATTTTGAAATTATTAATAGGATGCAAGAGGTGCGGTTGGTTTATGTACAGGGAATGTCATTGATACAGGGTTTGTTGGACATGGACACGGGATCTAGTGGAGAAATCGAAAAGGAAAGTGGTTATTGGATATAGGCAAGATCGGTCTTGGTTGTAAGCCTAAGGTGGGATCAGGGTTATGACATGAATACATGGTATGATATGTCATAGGACAAGGTCGACCATGAAAGTGGAATATGGTTCCAATAGGGCATGGCGCACATGATATCAAGGTAGTAGCAGGTTTGACGTGACGACCAATATGATTGAATTTTGGATGGTGAATTGGATTCGAGGGTTTTTCTTGCTTGACGCATGGAAACAGTCCGAACATTAATACGGATAAGAGTGAACATTGTGGGGGACAGACGAACAAGGTTACAGGTATAGTTGTCATAAAATCTGGTAATGACATGAATGCAGGGTATTGTTGACACGAAGGCGGTGAGGCGACATTGCTGCAAGTTATAGTCCAGCATGTGTACAGGATATGAGTTGGTCAATAGGTAAGGTGGACATGGTTGCAGGATGATGAAGTAAACTCGGGGTGTGTCGGATGCTCATCCAAGGGATCTCTCAGAGAAAATGTTATGGCATAAGAACAGGTATGTGGGCAGGTTTACATTGATATTCATGGACATTTGGTATTTGCATGACTCAGGTTTATGTGGCAGGTTTCATATCGTTCTTCTAATGGAAATAGGATATGGCATTGACACAGGTATGTGGCAGGTATACAATGCTACTTCATGGACATTGGATAGGCATAGACACAGGTATGTGGGCAGGTATACAAAGTACTTCATGACATAGGATTTGGCTTTAGACACAGGTATGGTGGGCTGGTATAAAAAGTATTCTTGGACACAGGATATGGCATTGACACTGGGTATGTGGGCAGGTATACCAAAGTACTTAATGGGACATAGGAATATGGACATAGACTCAGGTATGTGGCAGGTATACAAAGTTACTCATGGGGACACAGGTTATGGCATTGTCACAGGTATGTGGGGAAGCGTTTACCTAGTTAAATTCATGGACATGGATATGGCATAGACACAGGTAGTGGGATGGTTTACAAGTACTTCATGGAAACTGGATTATGGCATAGTCACGGTATGTGGGCAGGTTACTAAGTACTTCTGGGACACAGGATTAGGTGGGCATAGACACAGGTTGTGGGCAGGTATACAAAGTACTTTCATGGGGAAATAGGATATTGGCTTAGACAAAGTATGTGGGCATGGTGTACAATGTGTGTCATCTTGGACACAGGATATGGCATAGAACAGGTTTGTGGGCAGGATATACAAAGTACTTCATGGAAGCAGGAATATGGCATAGACACAGGTATGTGGGGCGGTATACAAAGTACTTAATGAGACACAGGATAGCATATTCGACAAGGTATGTGGGCAGGTTACAAGTACTTCATGGAATCAGGATATGGATAGGACACAGGTATGTGGGCTGGTATACAAAGTCTTCTGGACTTAGGATATTGCATAGACACACAGGTATGTGGGCAGTATACAATAGTTACTTCATGGACATAGGAAGTCGCACCGGGATGTAGGATGCTTTTCTACCCCCCCTCTGCCATGAATCCAGGTTGGACATAATGAGATTATGGTGGGCATGGATGTAATGTATGGTGGATATGGGCATATGGGATATGGGTTGTCATGGACTCAAAATATGGTTGATATGGATAAAAGTACTTTAGACATGAGTACATATAAATATGGTAGCCATGTTATATAACGTTGTATGGACTTGAATAATAGTATTATTTATTGGTATATAAGGTTATACTGGAACATGGAAACAATATGGTGGACATGTATAATACGTGTATTGGAAATGGATTTCAAACTATTGTGGATATTAAGTATAATACTGGACTGGATACCATGGTATGGTTGAACATGAAGGTCTTTGGACATGATACATGGTATGGTGAACTTGGAGGTCTTGTGGACATGGATACATTGTATGGTGAACATGAAGGTCTTGTGGACATGGTTATCATGGTATGGTGAACATGAAGGTCTTGTGGACATGGTTAACATGGTATGTTGACATGAAGGTCTTGTGGACAGGGATACATGGTATGGTGAACATGAAGGTCTTGTGGACATGGTCTGAGTGTGGTGGACGCGGATACTGTGTGCAGTTGACGTGGATACAGGTTTAGTGGACATGATTGAGTGTGAACATGGATAAGCCGTAATGTCGTAGGACATGGATTCATTGTAAAGTGTTTATGGATACAGTATATGGTGGGACATGGATACTAGTAAAGTGTATATGGAACAGTATTTGGTGGACATGGGGACATTGATTATGTGTATAAGGATACAGTATAAGTTGGGGACTAGGTTACATTGTAAAGTGTATTGGATTCAGTATATGGTGGACATGGGTACATTGTAATAGGTATATGGGTACAGTATATGGTGTTCATAGGTACATTGTAAAGTGTATAGAGGTACTGTATATGGTGGAATGGGTTACATTGTAAGTGTATATGGTTACAGATATATGGTAGGTCATGGGTACATTGTAATGTGGATCTGGATACAGTAATATGGGCTGGACTTGGGTACATTTTCTAAAGTGTATAGGATACCGTATTTGGTGGACATGGGTACTATTCTATAGTGTTATGGTTACTGTATATGGTGGTCATGGGTACATTGTAAAGTGTATTTGGATACAGTATATGGTGGTCATGGGTCGTACATTGTAAAGTGTATTTGGATACAAGTATTATGGTGGACATTGGTTACAGGGCATGGTGACCATAGATACCTGATTTGGGAGAGCTGAATACAAAGTTATGGTAGTTTCAGATAAATAAGTTATAAAACACATGAAACAGGGTTTAGTGAACTTGTTAATACAGCATTTAGTGGATCTGGGACACGGGTTTTAACGGTTTGTATGTTATTAGATGAGTAACAGTGCAGGGTATTAGTTGAACTGGAACTCAGCTAACAGTTGGTCTTGGACACGGGTATTATGGATATGGAAACAATGTATGGTAGACATGAAAATGGGGAACGGCAGATTGAGGAAACGGTGCTTTGAACTGGATGCAGATTTTGTTTACACGCACACTGGCTGTGGGACATGTATTTGAGGTTTGATTTGGATACTATTGCTTGCCTGAATATGGGAACAAAGTTTGGTGACTTTGGTTAGGCTATGGTGGACACTTAACAGGATATAATGGACTGGATACAGGGCTTTGGGAGGTCAATGGTTAACAGATGTGGGGATTTCTTTTCATACAAATTATGGTGGACACGGAGACAGGCATGGGGTGAAAATGGATGTTATGTTTGGTGGACATGGAAGCAAGGATAGGTGAGAATGGATTACGGGTTTCGTGGTCTTGGATGTTGTTTGTGTCAATGATAACCAAGTTTTGGTGTAACATATTGGGGATAAAACAGTGCATGGTGGACATTGTCACGGCTTGTTGGTGGACATGGATTCAAGGTATGGGGTCTGGGATACAGGGTTGGTACTAAGTTTGGATAGGATTGATGGCATGGATTATCATGGTATTACTTCCTTTCAGGGTGTAATTGGTCGTTGGTGCAGGATATTGTATAACATTGGCTACAGGAATGGTTACATGGTTTTAATTCCTTACAGGGTGTTTTGGTCGTTGGTGAGTTATTGTATACCATTTTGTACAGAACATGGCATGGCTAATGGCTATTACTACCTTATGGGTGTAATGGTCGTTGGTGCTGGTTTTAGTATACATTGTACAGGGACATGGTTACATGGTATTATACCTTTACTGGGTGTATTGGTCGTTGATGCAGGTTTTATAGTATTACATTGTACAGTGCATGGATAGATGGTATTACTACTTACAGGGTTGTAATGGTCGTTGTGCAAGGTTTTTGTATAACATGCTACAAGGGCATGGCATGGATACATGGTATTACTACCTTTAGGGTGGATTGGTCGGTTGGTGGTGCAGGTTATTGTTTTACCATTGCTACAGAAAACATGGCATGGATTTCATGGTTTTACTTCCTTTCAGGGTGTTATGGTCGTTGATGAAGGTTATTGTTAATACATTGCTAACTGGGCATGGATACAGTGGTTTTACTACCTTACTGGGTGTATTGTTCGTTGATGCGGTATAGTATATCCATTGCTTCGGGCATGGATACTGGTATTACTACTTACAGGGTGTATTGGTCGTTGATGCTGTTATAGTATAACATTGCTTCAGAGGCAGGGATACTTGGATATTTACTACTTACAGGGTTGTAATGGTCGTTGATGCAGGTTTATAGTATAACATTCTACAGATCATGTGCGTGGATGAACTTGGTATTACTTCCTTACAGTGTGATTGGTAGTTGGTGCTGGTTAAAGTATATCGTTTGTACAGGGATATGGATACTTGGTATTTTATACCTTACAGGGTTGTAATGGTCGTTGATGCTGGTTATAGTATACATTGGCTACAGGGCATGGTACTTGGTATTACTTCCTTTACAGGGTGTAATGGTCGTTGGTGCTGGTATAGTGTTACTTTGCTACAGACTGGGCTTGGTTAAACTGGTATTTCTACCTGACAGGGTGTAATGGTCGTTGGTGCTGGTTATAGTATATCATTGCTACAGGCCATGGATAAATGGTTATTACTTCCTTACAGGGGTGTAATGGTCGTTGATGCTGGTTTTTGTATATACTTTGCACAGGGCTTGGATACATGGGTATTACTCCTTACTGGTGTAATGGTACGTTGATGCTGGGTATTGTATTAACATTGCTACTGGGCATGGATACTTGGTTTTACTACCTGAAAGGGTGTATTGGTTGTTGATGCAGTTTTTGTATATCATTTGCTTCGAACTTTAGCATGGTATACATGGTATGATCGACCTTAAGGGTGTAATGGTCGTTGGTGCAGGTTTATAGTATAACTAGTGCGGCAGGGCATTGGATACTTGGTATTACTACCTTACAGGGTGTATTGGTCGTTGTTGCAGGTTGGAGTATAACATTGCTGCAGGACTGGCGTAGATACATGGTACCTTACAGGGTTGTTAATGGTCGTCGGTGAAGGGTTTTAGTGTAACATTGCTACATTGCATGGATACTTGGTTTTTACTACCTTACAGGGTGTAATGGTCGTTGGTTGCAGGGTATAGTATAAACATTGCTATTGAGCATAGCATGGATAATGGTATTACTACCTTAAAGGGTGTTGATGGTCGTTGATGCAGGATTATAGTATAACATTGCTACAGGGCATGGATACAGAGTTATTACTTCCTTAAAGGGTGTAATGGTCGGTTGATGCAGGTTATGAGTATACATTGCTTACAGGGCATGGATAAATTGGTTTTACTTCCTTTCAGGGTGTAATGGTCGTTGAAGCAGGTTATGTATACATTGCTTCTGGGCATGGATACATGGTATACTACCTTATCAGGGTGTATTGTCGTTGATGCAGGTTATGTATTTAACATGCTGAGGGCATGGATAATGTATTATACCTTCAGGTGTATGGTGTTGGTTTGCTGGTTATAGTATAACATTGCTACAGAACAGGCATGGATACATGGTATTACTTCCTTACAGGGTGTATTGGGCGTTGGTGCAGGTTTTAGTTATAACATTGCTTCAGTACATGGTTGATACATGGTTATTTCTATCCTTTCAGGTTGTTAATAGGTCGGTGGTGCAGGTTGTAGTAGAACATTGTAACAGAAACATGCAAGTTTGGGTTGTATAAAAGAATATAGCAGATCCTGTTGTAAAGTGTGACGACTTGCAGGCGGAAATCTAAAACAATCTTAGATAATTGTTAGCGAACCGCCCAAGTGAAACGTGGACAAAGACTCAAAGACAAAACACGACGCGTTTCGATCTCTTTGGTCTTATTCAGGCAAGACACAAACAAATTGGACAATGAAAGTGAACGAATTTGTCACTTAGCTTAGATCTCTTCACGCAAGTGGCTGGTGTTGAATGAAACGAGGCTGTTTGAAGGAGATTCTCTCTCTCTCTCTCTCTCTCTCTCTCTCTTCTCTCTCTCCTCTCTCTATCTCTCTCTCTACTCTATCCAGAGACATGAGAATCCTCTATTTTTTTTTTTTCACCCCCCCTTCATAAAAACAACAGTATGATGTGAAGTTTGTCCAAAGTTGAGGTCACATGGGGATTTTTTTTTTTGCTTTTTCATGTTTGTGCTGTCACATTCTCTCTCTCTCTCTCTCTCTCTCTCTCTCTCTCTTCTCTCTCTTCAAACTCTGTGTTTGTGTGTGTGTGTGTATGTGTGTGTGTGTGTGTGTGTGTGTGTGTGTGTGTGTGTGTGTGTGTGTGTGTGTGTGTGTGTAAGTGTGTGTGTGGTGTTGTGTGTGTGCGGTGTAACTTATTTTCTTTTTTCGTGCGTGTGGTTATGGTGGGTTTGCCTTGAAAGATGTAAGTACAGGGGTTGGACGGACTCAATTACGGGACGTGTAATTCGCTAGCTCGACATTCACCGATATAGCTATGCGTGGTATACTGGTGCTCTATTATCCGTGTTTTGTGTTGGGAATGCATTGGTAAGGCACGACTGTGCACGCTCCTAACGAATGCATTTATGTGTGTGTGTGGGGTGTGGAAAGGCAGGGCAGGCGGGGTGTGCTGCCAAGAGGAGAATGTGCCGTGGGAAAGGACAGGGCTGGAGGGGTTTGGGCTGCCTAGAGGAGTGCTGTCGGCGGCAAGTGGTAAGTGGGGAGCAGAGGTTTGTTAGTCCACAAAACTGGCTGAATGTACGTCTGTGTCGTTGCATGGGGTTTTGGTTTATCGGTTGGAGATCGCCTTATGTGAGCCTGAGGAGGAGAGAGGAGGATGAATGGTGATGATTTTCGCCTATATCTTGTCATTTATCATGTGAGAATATTTTTTAGTTATTTAGTTTGTGTGCATTCATTTCATTACACATTGTTTTTTTTTCATTGTTCATTTGTTTTTAAAAATCAATTTTGAGCTATGTCATCACAGAAACCATTCCATGTGCAAAACTTTCTGCATACAACATAAGGACATTCATGTTTGCATTTAATTTTGTGCATACAGCATACATGCACAGGTATACAAAGCTTACGGTGGCATATGCGCATTGACACACCAAACACTACACACACACACACACACTCTCTACAAACACAACACACACAACACACAACACTCACACACAACTGTAGTACCAGACATTCAGTAGAAGCTAGGTATCACAGCGAGGCATGGCTAGCCTCGTGAGTTCATGCGCGCAATAGACGACTGCATAAGTAGTGATCACAAGACCATTCGTCACAAATTCAGTTTGTCTTCAGTTCTTCACTGATTTAGTAGTCTGCTGTTTTGTACGGACGCACTGTGGTCTAAGTCCTCAGCGGATGTTGCGTAGTGGTAACGGACGAGTCCGCGCGCTGTGGACACACTCTTTGGTGGAAATGTAGCTGAAATTTTCAGTGTTTTTTTTTCTCATTTCCTCTTGTCTCTTTCCTTCTGTTGAGGATTGTCCTGCGTCGCCCCTTCACACCACTTCTCTCTGTCTGTCTGTTGTCTGTCTCTCTCTCTCTCTCTCTCTCTCCTCTCTCTCATCTCTTCGCTTCTCTCTCTCTCTCTCTATCTGTGGAGAGAGGAGTGCCTGTTGTCTGTGTGACACGCGCGGATTCAGCACGTGTCATCTAATGGCCCACCGATACTGTTAGAGCGTATACATGTGTGTGTATTTTTATCCCAGTGAATAATTACACTGGTATCTGTGAGTGTGTATTGACGGTGAAAACATTTAACACTTGGCAGCACGAATACTGTTAGAGCGAAACATGAGTGTGAATTTACGGTGATCGAAACATTACACTTGGTAATAACTGCTCCAGAGGTGTGTATTTACGGTGTGAAAATATTACACTTGGTCCTGCTTGCAGTGTGTATTTACGGTGGAATACATTACACTTGGTCACTGCAGATGAGAGTGTCTTTAACCGGGTAACATTCACTTGGTCACTGCTGAGTGTGTATTTACGTGAAACATTACACTTGGAAACGCAGAACTACAGGAAGGGAACTTCGCAGTTCGCGCGAGAACAAGGGATGTGAGAGAAAAGAAGTCATTGGCGAAATGAATTGTCCCCCACGGGAGAAAGGAAACAATACGCCTGTTTTGTTTATTTGTTTTTCTGGCCGTTTTATTCGTAAAGCAGATGACAAGACTCTGGGACTCGCTGGACGTAGGAAAGAGGGGGAGAGGGCACGCAGAAGGGGCGGAGCGGGGGAGGGGGGGCGGGGTGGGGAATGACGCAGGGGACAAGTAAGGGAGGAAGAAGCGCAGGAGGGCAGAGTGTTAACTGGAATCGTGGTAGTGACCCCACTGCACAGCAGAACAATGCATAGAGTGGACAACAACCGACAGAAACAATAGCTAGGTTGGAATATAAATAGGCGGTCAGGGAAGCAGACTAGAGTGATACGACGTCCTGCGCGCATCGTGCCTAGCGCGGAGGGGGAACGGGGGGGGGCGGGGGGGGAGGGGTGGGGGGGGGGGGCGGCGCACACACGGCTTAGAAGGAAACACAATGGCGAAAATGAAGCGCCTGTGCCACACGTGCTGACACCTTGTGACTGTTTACTCTCCATTGGTCCCAGTTCTCTGCAATTGTATACAAAGCAGATCAGCGGGATGCGCATGCGTTCTTTTGTGTATTGTGTGCGTTGTGTGTCCGCCACTTGTTGAGTTGTGGGTCGCGCTTAGTGGCCCGTTGTCTGAAGAAACTTGTTAATCAAGGAATGGCAGCAAGCTTTATGACGCATGCGGCCTTCTTCGGTCGCTGTCGGAGATAGAGCGAACATACGTTGATTCCTCAGCAAGTCCCGGGCAGTGCGCTAATTGAGGAGAGGGAGGTAAGGGATAGGGGAGGGCAAGGGGTCGGGTTTGACGTCATCGAACAGTGGACCGTAGCCCATAAGTGTGTGAACTTTGACAGGTGGTGGAATTTGTCTGTTTGCTTGTCCTGTGTGTGTGTGTGGTGTGCGCGCGCGCGCGCGCGCTGCGCCGTGTGTGTGTGTGTGCGTGTGTGCGTTGTGTGATGTGTGTGTGTGCGTGCGTGCGTGCGTGTGTGTGTGTGTGTTGTGTGTGTGTGTGTGCGTGCGTGCGTGCGTGCGTGCGTTGGCGTGCGTGCTGCGTGCGTGCGTGCGGTGTGTGTGGGTGTGTGTGTGTGTGTGTATTTGTGTGTGTGTGTAGTGTGTGTGTGTGTGTCTGTGTGTTGCTGTGTGTGTGTGTACGTGGGTGCGTGTTTGTGTGTTTGTGTGTGTGTGTGGTGAGTTGTTAGTGTGTCGGGTGTGTGTGCGTGTGTGTGTGTGTGTGTGTGTGTGTGCTGTGGGTGTGTGGGCTGTGAGAGTGTGTGTGTGTGTGAGTGTGTGTGGTGTGTGTGGTGGTTTGTGTGTGTGGCTGTGTGTTGTGTGTCTGTGTGTGGTGTGTGTGTGTGTGTGTGTGGTGTGATTAGTGAGTGAGTGTGTGGTGTTGTGTGTGTGTGTTAGTGACGTGAGTGTGTGTGTGTGTGGTGCTGTTTGTGTGTGTGTGTGTGTTGTGTGTGTGTGTGTGGTTGGGCGTGCACGGCCCTTGTGTGTGTGTGTGTGTGTGTGTGTGTGTGTGTGTGTGAGTGTCTTGTGTGGTGTGGGTGTGTGTGTGCGCGCGCCGTGGCGTGCGTGGCCGTTTCGTGTTGCGTCGCGGTTTGCTTGCTGAGTGTGTGTGTTACCGAACACACCACGACCGGCAGCAGGGCAATGTCTCGCTTTTGCGTTTGGCTTCCTATTGCCCTCATGCAGGTAGTTCCCTGCCTAGGAATGCTGGTGTAGCACGCTATACTGACAGCGTGGAAAAAAATTGAGCATTTCTGCTCTCTTTACGCAAGTCGACTCGCTCAGCAGCGGTCGCTATGTCAGCGGTGGAGGCTGGGCTGAAAGCGAGGGGCGACAAGTCGCACAGACGCTTCTCGCCAACCCGCGCAAAGGCGCGCGTCACGCCACCCATGAGACCTCACAATATACGTTCCCTATGAACTGCTGGACCACACGATCGAACTGTGGCTATTTGTGTGAGGAGTCGAAAGACCCGGGCAAGGGTGGAAACCGTAAGCAGAAGTCCACAAAAAAGTTACGGGCCGCCTTAGATTATGGGGTACTCTAAGTAAGGGTCTGAAAGCTCGTTAAAACAATGCGCCAGCGTGGTTTCATTCTAAGCTATTTGACAGCTCACCCACCACACTGTTTGACGAAATAATCTTTCAGACGACGCATTTTTCGGGTCGAGCATATGCGCTTCCCCACAACACCTCTAGTCAAAAATCGTGAATAATGGCCTGACGTTAGCGCCAGGCGCAGATACACAGCAGTTTTGACTTGACGAAAATCGGCACAGTGCACGTGCAGGCCTGCCTATGCTTGACCACACTTTTCAATGACAAATTGTCTGTGGTGGGTCTCAAATGACCGCTAACGGGGCCATGGGCTGCAATAACCATGCCTCAAGACGAAAACTTGTCAACACTAGATCGCGCACGGGCTCTGGGATGGCTCCAAGTTCGGCATTTCTGAACGAGAACCGCGTCGCAAGACGCTCTGGGAGTGAGCCACTCAGTCATTCACTTCAACGCCTTCGCGCGCTCCAAGACACTGCATCTAGAGCCGAGAACGACACGTCAGGGCGGGCCAAGAATCACAAACGGGCAAGCCGATCGCTCTTGATGCTGGACAGCAGTCACAGCAGAACTCCTCAATGCAACCATCTGAGGAACAGGAGCTAGAGAAGAACGACCTAACATCAACGTAAGTCGCCAGACGTCCGAGGCTCGCCTTCACAGTTTCACACTCCGCTCAAGAAGCGCCCGCCGTCCGTCTCCCCTAACACAGCACCATCGAAGGCCAGAAGGAGGTGGTGTCGGCGTCATCAGCCGCATGGACGCGGCCAGCACTGGAAACCCATCCTCTTCACCGAATGAGTAAGATTCTCCTGTCCGAAATGATGGCTGGCGTACGCGTTCTGGCGTCGTCAGGGCAGAGGCTTGCTGATGGGCTGTGTTCGTGGCGATGCTCGCTATGGAGGGCGGCTCCCTGATGGTATGGGGAGGCATCCACCTTCATGAGGACCACTCTCACCTTGTGCAGGCAGACTTACTGCGTTAAGTTACAGAGATGAAAATCGTGAGGCGTTGATTTCCCCACTCTGCAAAGCATGGGCCCTGGTTGCCACCCTCATGGACGACAACGCCACTCCCCACCCGCGCCCGTTGTGGTGAAGACTACCTGAGGCCTGCAGCAGCAGGTTCCACGAATGGACTGGCCATCGCGTTCGCTGATCTTGAACCCTATTGAGAACTTTGGGGACCATCTGGAACGCCGCGTCACGACAACCACCTCCTCTGTTGACCTCCCCCAAACTGTTCCAATTTCTGCTGCAGGAGTGGAAGCCCTGCCTCAACAGCCCCTTAAGCCTTGTGACTCTGATCCAGTCATGATGCCTGATGGTGGAACGTGTGGTGCCAAAGGCGGACTTACGCACTACTGAGCTTTCAATAACTTTCTTGTGAATGTTCAATTTTGTCGATTTTTCAAAAAACCGGGTTATGAAGTCTTGGATCCTTGATTTTGTCAGAAAACTTGCAACTTCGTCACAATGCAAATGGCATTGACATGAAAGTATAGACATGAAATTAACAATACGGTATAAGCTGTTTCCTGTCGCCGTTATGTAGTTTTATTTGGTTGAGAGTTTTTCTGTCTGGCCCTTAACTTTTAGTGACTAGCTTACCATCATCTGGCCCGGGCGATGGGGCGGACATTAGAGAGCCTCATCTGAATGTAAATGAATCACTCTTGCCGAGAGGTGGACTGCCAGTTCAGTAGTCTCACTCATCAACTCACGACACAAAGAGGAACTAATGTTTGCAAGCGTAAACCGAACTCAACCACCCAGCACTTACTTGCTGACGTGAGCGTAAGTGACCTTCTAATCTTAACGAGCAAGCTTTAGTTAATGTTCGTAATGGGTTTCATAAACGGGTGGGTTGGTTAAAATATGCAAAATTGACCTGGAATCTTATTCTGTGCATCATCAGTTAGTAGGGGTAAGGACGTTTCATGCCTCTTTGTGGACATGGCGTGGCTCCCCGGTTGCGCAACGCGGCAGGTGACGCATGTGGCGTCGGGGTCACGTGGTTTGTTTTTGTTTTGTGTTCTTGTCCACGGTGAGTCACGTCGATAATAAATAAAGTTTTTCTCGGTTCTGCCTGACGTAATGAGGGGCGTAAAATAGATGGGGGTGTGTCGTGTCTGTACGCGCGGTGCCGGATCGATGTGACGCCGTGTTGTTTTTGTTTTTGTTTTAAATCAATGTTTTACGTTGCTGCGTGGTACGTCAGACCGAGTTCGAGCCGGCGGTGACTGGACACTTTAGGATGCTGCTGATGCTGCCAGGGAATCCGTAGCCAGGAATAAAAAAGAATGTCAATGTGGGTCGTAACCGAAGAAGCTATGGATCCAAGGTGGAAAACCAATTCTCCCTTTCTACCTGTGTGATAGAGGACCACCAGGACGTGGGAAAAACCTGTTCCTGGTCAAAGTTTATAAAATCAAATCAAGAAGTAAGGACACACCTCCGATGAGATTAGTGCTCGGTGCTTTACTCGCTTGAAGCGTGGCCGTCTGCCGATATGATCTTTGAAAGGAGTCACTTTTATCGCCGGGCCTCCAAGTAGAGAAGGGTGATCAGAAACGACGTTTGGTGCTGATGGCCATGACTTGCATGAGCGAACGGATAACAGGGTGACAACCATTATTCCGAAAGGTAGTCCTCATCGCAACATGAGTGTCATGTACATCGTGCGAACTGTTTGGGAAATACAAAGAACACGGACCATCGCTTGAACAGTCCCTTATCTGTGGTCTTCAAGAACCCAGAGACACCGTCAAGATCACCCTTTAGCTAAACAGATGAATCCCGGAGATTGAAGTAGTTCAGGAAGCTTTCTAAAGAGGCGACCTCCAAACCCACGCGTTATTTTGTTGTTTGCCCCTTCGGCCAGGAGACACCGATCTATCTCCGTCGAGAACCATATCTCATACCCGACCATCAAGGTCGTGTATGCTGGGAGAAATGATTTTGTCTTCCACTCCATCGCCATGTTTTACTGCAACGTATTTTTCTTTTTGGTGGAGAACGGGCTCGCAGAAGGATGTGTGGAGATTGTTTAACACACTCCGTGAAGGTCTTTCGTACAGTGTACAGTGGAGTAACCCTCTCCGTTCGTGGGTGGTCAGTCTTCAGTGAGACTTTGTGGGTCTTTAAAAGCGAGCGTCCATCTACACACGCGTGTTTATTTGTGACCGGACATTCGACTCATCCCTCATGTCGGCAGTATGAGAAGGAATCTACCCCTGTTGCCCGTTGTGGTGTGGAGCCAAGCCTTGCTGTTATTAGGCGGCTCTGAACTGGGGCCTCGCACGGATTTGTCAACGCCCTGCAGTGAATGTTCCTTACCCATTTTACAAGGCCACGGTGAGACTGACCTCCTGCCAGAAGAAACAGTTGTGCACGATCCCCGCAGAGCTTCGTCCTGGCGAAGAAGGACATCGCAAGAGAAAGATCAGATCTTCGCAGAGGGGGATTTCTCGGTGCCCCTCATCAAACCTGTTGGGGGGTGCTCGGAGCGCGATACTGGGGGGATTGTACCACATCATGGCGCCTCCGAGAAAATGATATTAGTGGCTCCTGTGTGCACGACCTCTGTATGCGGACCTGGTTCCTGACGCCACAATGACAGTTTCGGGACATGGCTCAGCAGCATGCGCCCCCCCCCCCCCCCCCTGATTATTAGAGACACAATGATACAAGCGCGAAGACAAGGCTAATATGTATCATTCAGACCCTTTGGAAATATTTTGAAAGTTTTGATCGTATCCAGGAAAAACCATGGGCGTCGTGACTGCTCTCAGATCACACCGTCAACACGAATCAGAAAACAGCAGATGTTGTGACGCGTCACACTCCCACGTGGACGTGCGTGGAGAAGGATGTTGTGGAGAGTGTACCCAACAAACGATGAAAAGCAAGCGGCGCGACTTTAAACCGCGTCAGAATCCCCAGATTGAAATGAACCAGCGAGGGGAATTTTTTTTTCAAGTGGCGCGGACAGCTGTTAAAAACTGCCTCGTTGATTTGGTCAATGATGTGTCGCAGAAAAACGACGCCACTTCACCTACTTGGGTGGAAAAGCCTTTGCCGCTGCTCTCAGTGCAATGCAAATCACAGGATTTAGTTGGAAACCCCGACGTGGCACCTGCGTTATGCTCAACACAAACCTACCCGCGCACCCTGTCCTATATCTTACAGTCTAGGAGGACCGTCCGTGCGCGGTTCCTCTTCCCCTCAACCCGCGTTTTCACACCCCTACACATGCCAACACCCACCATCACTGCTGAACGTCGCCCTCGCACATCTATCAGGACAGCCACGAGGTACAGAGACTCCTGACCGTTGGAAGGGGAGACACCTTTTTCTTGGAAACACAAAAGCCTACACAGACGGACCGGCAAACAAAGAGATTAAGCAAGACCGGCGCCTCTTGACTGGCTGGCGAGTCCTACTGCACTACACCGACTCGGCTGCGGAAAAAGACAGAAAAAATATCGAAACAGACAAAAGTTGGGAGGCTTATCACACCCAACCGCCTGGGATTTTTGGTCGGTGTTCACGCCTTGAAACGTATAACGAAGGCAAAGAGTCTGTGCTCACACATGAATGGTTGAGTCACGACATCGCTCTATACTCTTCATACTGTTGGACACACAGATTCGAGCGGACGCGTCGCTGCTTGTAGGAGGACTGGACCATCAATGGCTAGCTGATCTGCGTGCGTCCAAGCTGAGAAAAACAATGATGGTTTTCGTATCTGTGACGTCCTCGACTGTCCTTGCTCTTAAATATGCTTGCCGGTCGTTCCTTTGAAAAACAAGTACAGGCCCATGTGGATGTAGTGCGCTTTGCACACGCAATCTAGACAGGTCTGGAAACCCCTCTCAACCTCCACCAGACCAAAGGGGCCCAGAGTTTTGGACCAACAATATCAACCGCTTTATGCAACGGAAAGAAGAATACCCTTTATTGGTGACAGAAACTCTCGCCCTTGTCTGTTTGGAGTTTTGAGGGCTTTCCGCTGTCTCAAGTGATGCGTTAAAAGGCCTCTACCAATCACAGGGCTGTCTTGTTTTTCTAAGGAACGACCCAAGCATATTTCGTCCCGCCCTCCGATGACTCGTAGCCAGCTCAGCTACACACCATCCTTGTTTCTTCTTCCGGCGGTGGAGTCCATCACGCTCAGTTGCATTGCTGGTCTAAAACCACCCGCTTCTCCAACCTTTCTGCTGTCGCAAGTTCATCGCAACGAGTATCAGCATCTACGTGCACCTCACCATTCTCTTCGTGCACAGCACTCTTTTGCCTTCGCCTTCATTCCGTGCTCCAAGGCCGTGAACACCCCAAAAGATCCACGGGGTTGTGGTGTGAAGTAAGACTGCGCCAACATTTTGTTCTGTTTTCGATATTTTTTCTTATTTTTCCGCCGGAGCACTTTCCGCGCGGCGTATGTCGTCAGTAGGACCTCACAGCCATCACAGGGCCGTCTTGTTACTCCTGTGTTTCCGGGTTTCCGTTCTTGTGGTGTTGTTTTTTCCACGAAACAGTGTTCCCTTCAACGGAGTCAGAGTCTTCTGCTACTCGTGCGATTCCTGATAGTGATAACGGCGCGTTTCAGTGATGGTGGGGGTTTGTAGGCATGGCTGGAGTGGGAAAACGCGGGTTGAGGGGCAGTGGAACCCAACACGCGACAGTCCTTCGTACGACCTGTGAAGAATCAGGAAGGGGCGCCCTTGCGGGTAATTGTGTTGTCATAAAACTTCCAACGGTCGGGGATTCCAATTAAATCTTGGGGGATGTTGGCATCATTGCGAGCAGCGGCAAAGGTTTTCCACCCAATAGCCGTGGAAGTGGCGTCGTTTTCTCAGACAACATTGGACCAAATCACGAGCGTGAGTTTTGTAATCAGCGGTCTCGCCACATTGATTTTCCCTCGTGGTTCATTTCAGATTGGGTGATTCTGAACGCGCGGGTTTAACAGTCGCTACGTTTGTTTTCATCGCTCTTTCGGACACCTCTCCCCAACATACATCTCCAAGCTCGTAGTGGGAGTAGCGACGCGTCACTCAACATTCTCTGCTTTTCTGGGTCGGGTTGGCGCTTGCGCGGGTGGTGAGTCTTGCACAGTTCATACTCCGTGGTTTAGTTCCTTAAAACTGGATCAAAACGTTTCAAATATATTCCACCGGGTTGATGTAATATTAGCCTGGTCTCTCGGCGCTTGTATCATTGTTCTCTTCACTTATATCACGCATCTGCTGACTCACCATCGTCCTAGACTGTTGTCAGATGTGGCATAGCACGGCGGTCCGCGAACACGAGTCTAGCACACGAGGATCATAAATCTTTTTTTCGTATGCTCCCTGCCGTTTCTGGTTACAATCCCCCAGTAATCCTCGAGCACCCCCACGCGAAGGTTGATGACGGGCTACCACGCCACGAAATCCCCCATCTGAAGATATGCTTTCCTTTTCTGGCTGGATGTTCCAGCGCTCTTCGCCGGGAGCGGCAAAGCTTGCTTAGTATTCACACTGTTACTTTGGGCAGCGTCAGTCTCACGTTGGCACTTTTAAAATGTTGAGGGAACACATTTCACTCAGGGCGTTTTTGATCAACAATCCGCGCGAGGCCCATTCGAGCCGCCTTATAACAGAGGCTTGGCCCCCCACAATGCAACATCGCGGTAGATGCTTCTATCGCTCGCTGCCGCTCCACGACTGGTTGCAAGAGACATACTCGTTCCGGTCCGCAAATAAGCGTGTGTCGATGGACGCTCGGTTTCACTGCCCACCAAGCTTAACTGAAGGACTCCACCCCACGAAACGCGCCAGAGCGGGTTACTCCAGTGTGCACTGCTCTCAACGACTTCACAGCACACCCCACTGTGTCTATAAACTCCCACCATCCTCTCGCATCCCTTTTCCCCAAACAACGAAACAATATGTCTCGCACGGATAAAACAGGGCATATTGGATAGACGCCACTATTTCTGCCACATTACACAGACTTGATGGGTCGGGCGAGTATATTGTGTTTCTAGACGGCAGCACTGACTTGGGTGTCTCGGACGAACGGTCAAACAACACAATAACCGCTGGGGTCCTTGGGCTGTCGCTCTTTAAAACGCTTCTCGAAACACGTACTCTCAAATCTTCGGCGCACACTCTCCTCGTTTAGCTAAATGGCGCTGTCTCCTGTGAGGTGTTTCCTCGCGGGTTCTTGATATACACAGATAATGGACTGTTCAAGCTTGTGGTCCGTTGTCTTGTTCTTTCCCAAACAGATTTGATACGATAGTCCATGCCATCCTGTTGCGATGACTCTGACTACCTTTCGGTAAATCTTTAGTCACATGTTATCCGTTCGACTCATCAAAGTCATCCATCCTCACCACACGTCGCTCTTTCTGAACCTCCCATTCTTTCCGCACTTTCGGCCCGTGTCTTCGATAAAAGTGACTCCTTCAAACGATCATAATCCAGACTGCACTCTCGTAACCCACCCATCTATCGGGACGCGTGGTGTCATTATTCATGGATTTGACTTTATAACATGTTGCCCCCAACGTTTTCCACTTCTGTTGGACAGCACATAACACAGCGTAAGGATCGTGTTCCACCTCCTGGATCCATAGCTTCTCTCCTGTTTCGCGCCCCTTGCCATTCTTTTTATTTGGCTCCCCCTACGGGGGGGAATTCCCTGTCATCATCAGCATCCTCTAAGTGTCTCACCGCCCCCGTCGCTCAACAGTCTACCGTACACAGCCGCAACGAGAAACATTTCATATCCCCCCCCACCCCCCCCCCACAACAAACACGGCGTCACATCGATCGCACGCGCGCGTAGCAACCGCCCACCATCTATTTACCATGCCGTCCGACACCAAGAAACAATTTTTTTTATCTCGCGGTGACTCACCGTGACAAGAACACAAATACAAAAACTAAACCACGTGAACCCGACCGCCCTGCCGCTCACCTGCCGCCGTTTGCGCCACACGGGCGGAGGTCCACGCCGAGGTCCCACCCAAAGAGGGCCTGAAACGCCTCCCCTAACCCATACTCCACTGACGTTCTGGCACAGTGGAGGTTGCTTAGCCTCAGCGCGTCGACGAGATGAATTGTCTCCCATGTGGGGGCACGGTCGCACAGCAAGACGCTGACAGCCTGTTGCGTGCCTCGACAGGGAGCTGCAGACACGGTGGGGGGTTTGCAGCCCAGAGAAGACTGTGGGAGAGGGCGACAGGATGCCCTTTTTCGTGTGAGCAGGGGAGTCACGGCTGGAGTTCGGGACTCGGTGTGGGGGTGGACTCAAGCTACGTTGCCAGTGTCCCCCAACTGGGATTTGGCAAATGGAGGAACAACCAGTGTGGCAGCTTCAGTCCCGTGGTCGTACAGCTGGATGAGCAGCAACTGACGATCAACCAACAAGGAATGCTGGCAAGTTCTCTGGACGTTTATTTGCTTCTTCGGTTCGCAGGGTGCCAAACCAGATCAGTGGAATCTCGGTCTTTCTGGTACGTTCAGATTAACCTGAAGAACCAGGGGATGCGATTTTGAAATTCGGTCTCGTATGCTGTTTACACTTGTTGTATGATACAGCTAGTTGTGTTGTGCTAGTGCTCGGGTCGACGGCGCCAGTGGGGGCTCCGGACCGTCAAGATGAAAACAGTTGATTATTTCTATGAAATTGTTATTGGTCTTCCGCTCACCTTTGCTGCGCGCGCCCGATGTGAGTGTAACAGGATGTGCAGTGCTGCCTACTCGCGACGAGCGCATTTTGGTTGTGACACAGCGTAACTACTTTGTCCTATACCCTGCAACCTGAATATGAAAATCTTATTTTCATCACGACGCGTGGGAGCGTCGGCTCGAGCTCGTCCCATTGGGTAAGGCTCGTCCGGGATGAAGATAAATGGCGCCTAAGTGATTTTGATTCTGGGTTCTTGTTCAATTCGCAAGGGATTTGACATTTTGTCGTCATTGTGGAACCTAGAATTTTTTTCTCTCTATGCAAGACGTTCGTAATGTGTTGATTGTTTGTTCTTTTTTTGATTGCGGCCTTCGTGTTTTGAAACTGTTTGATTTGGTTCGTGTGAGGTTGCTTTGTGTGGTCGCCCAACTATTGATCGCTTATTTCTACAAGCTGATCGTGTGGATATCTCGCTTTGTGTTACTGTGGTTCGTTTCCTCTCACTAGCTGTCGAGGGTTA
The DNA here is from genome assembly GCA_018398815.1 of Conus ventricosus. Taxonomy (NCBI): domain Eukaryota; kingdom Metazoa; phylum Mollusca; class Gastropoda; order Neogastropoda; family Conidae; genus Conus; species Conus ventricosus. The sequence goes on from JAFLJL010010613.1 coordinate 56,706, forward strand.
GATCGCTCAGACCATGTCGGTCTGAAGAGGGTGTGACGCCATGGGGTCGTTGATAAAGATGGACCCTCATAGAAGGGACAACTGGAAAGCTTTCCGGACTAACGGAGTCGGCAAGTGACGGCCTATGTACGCATGAGAACTGGCCCCGTGTAACTCGAAGCCTCAGAAGGAAAAACAACACGGGAGCGGGAAGGCGACAAGACAGAGCAGCAAAACGACAATAAAGGTTTTGAAAGAGGGAGAGAAAGAGAACGGACAAGAGGAGCAGAGAAAGACGACGGAGAACATGAGGAGCGAGGAATAGCCACGAAAACGGGAAACAAAGAGTGAGAGAGAAAGAGGAACGGCGCAAAAAGGAGGAGACGCGCAAGGGAAACGGGCAAAAGAGGAGTCTCGCCCGGTCAGGGCAAAAAGTGGGGGAGAGACCAGATCCGAGACCGGACAAATGAGGAGAGAGAACGGGGAAACAAGAGGAGAGTCCGAAGAGAACGGAAAAGAGAGGAGCGAGAGGAAAGAGAACCCGGGAAAGAGAGAGAGAAAGGGATAAGGAGGACCGAGGGAGAGCAGAAAGAGAAGCGGAAAGAGACACGAGAGAGAAAGAGAGAAGATAAGGCAGTTTGAGTTAGAAAAATTAACCAATGGAGCCAGGATCGGACGGGGGGGAAACGGGGGGGGGGGGCCACACCTCCAAGTGAACTTTGCACACATGTCAGTCCCTTGATCAATCTCCTGCCAAGGTTCGAGATCAATCCGGCCATGTAGAGGATGTCAATTTCGCAATTGCAAAGGATTGCAAAGATAGGGCTTACCTGAAGAACGGGGGGCCACAAATTTGTCTGCGTGTGCACCCAGTCGGGGATGCTTTCTTCTGCTTACCCCCGGGACAACAGACAGATTTAAGAGTCGGTGCGCAATCGCTTAGTTTAGAGGTATAAGTAACGCCCCGCTAGATATAGGACTTGTTCAGCAGAAATCGTTCGTAAATAGGTGAGGACCGCAGCTACAGTTTCTTTATCGGGCTTAGGGCTCTTCTGTGCGACCAAATGGCTACGGGCTCGTAAACATTGACACACCCATTTGACGAATCTGCTGAGGGAGGAGATCGTTAAGGAGCAACATTCTCTCACTTGTGGAAGGATCATCACAGTATTCTTGGCAGGAAGAGACATTAGAAGTTTAGAGGCTGTTTTGTGAAAGTTGCAGACAGGTATGAACTTGCCCATGATCTGGCGTAAATGGGATGAAGGGATCGACAGGCGACCCTTCGTAATGCAGACACCACCAGCTCTGGGAGTCGATTCGCCGACTCCCTACAAAGGAGGCGAGACCGCCGTTCAGCACGCAATTCTAAGTCCAAGGCCTAAAGTGGACTCACGCGGCCTGGTATGAGTGAAAAACGCCACATGTTTTAAGTGTCGGGCCGCAAGAGGGTCATCATCTCCAAGGATGTAGCGGCGTGCAATACCACTCAGTGTTGCCGTTATACCACCTTCACAGCAGGAGCAGTACCGCCCAACTTACTACCGGCAGAGTAACGGAAGCCGGTGACTGCTTATTCGATACAGGCACTCCTGACTCTAGCGGACAATGGTAGAGCGGTTTTGTCGAGAGAGACCCGCTATACCGGGGACACCTCTACGTCGATATGCAGATGGAAGAATTAATCGGCTACTTTGGCCCGTTGTCCGAGTTAGATCAGCGTTTGTCAGGCGTATTCTCACTGAGCAGCTTGCAAAACCAATTTCTATCCAGCTTTGTTAGGGGGTAGGTATATCACCCCAGCCTAACAGGCTGCAGTCAAGTGGGGAAAGCACGGGCAGTGAGGGTAGAAAGTAAAACAGGAAAGCCAGGTTGGAGTGCAAGGCGCCGTAGAGTGGAGCTAGTGTAAGGCCATGAAGGTGGCCATGGCTGTGTTGGTGCAGTCGGCTCCCATGAAATAGGCCGCGTAGTGGCGGTGCGTAGGGCCATGAAGGGTGGCCGTGCGTGGGGGCAGTGGACATGACATAACGGTCGACAGTCCGCCGGTGCCCCGTAGCCATGGCAGGTGCGCGTTAGTGGCAGCTGCGCCCTTAGTGCCATGGTTGCCATAGTGGTGGTTCAAAGTTGTCTGGCGTTGCCGTGGTAGTCTGAAATGTAGGAGGCACGGGATGGCGACCTCAGCGGTCGGCGGCAAATGGACCACAGGTACTGGAACAGCAGTGGGTTGGGACCAGGGGGCAGTAATAATGCCTGGCAATGAGGTCAAGGGGACCGCACTATCGATAGGCACTGCCAGGGAACTAGCAGTCACAGCGAGCAGCGAGCAGTGTTGGAAAATGAGACGAAAATAAGGCTCATTCAAGTAGTGGCATAGGCCATGAGAGGGATTCGAAACAAGGAAATTCCACAGAGAGAAGGACAATCGGTTGGGATAGATGAGTGAGGGCTCATCTCATGACATTTGAAACGGGGTGATTGAATCGTCGTCGAATGCTGCATGGGCTGCGACAGGTAGAAGAGGATCGCGCAGATTTTCACGCGCTCCGTTAAGGATAATCTGTGTGAAAGGTGCCTCTGCTCTCTTGTAAAGCTGGAATGCGCAAACTATCTGCCAAGATATATTGGCGAGCCACAAACGTCGGTCAAGTGAGAGGGGCAGGAGTAGGTCAAGGGTTGGCGTGATGTTCCAGGGTGTTGCTGTTGTAGTGTGAACAACAGAAGTAGAACAATGGTAGGAGCAATGCCACAGGCTGCTGCTGTTGTGTGGGGTGTGAGCAGTCATCTGTTCGGACAGCTACTGTGTAAATAATGTAGCTGCCAGTTGTGTTATTGATTTTGATTCCCTTGTATAGGGCGGGGTTGAGCCTATGTTCAGGTGTTATTCTTCAGTTTTTGATTTATGTTGCTTTTGTTCATTGCCCATTATGGAGCGGGGATCAGTACGTGCTCAGTGTTGTGATTTATGATTTTTCTGGTTGATATGTGTTTGCTCATGTTGTTTTGTCACAGCCCCGGTAAAGTGTGAAAATGTCCTTATTTTGGGTTGAAATCAGGATAAATGCTTGATTTGCATATTGTGTGTGAGACCGGGTGAGCAGTTTTTTGGCCCAACGCCTGAATTTGATTTTGATGTTAGTAGGTTGGGGCACACGCCTGAATTTGAATGTTGTCTTTGTGGATTGTTTGGGTACACGCCTGAATTTGATCTTTATGTTAAGTATGATGGGCCACACACCCCGAATTTGAATCTTGATTAGAGAATAGGATTTGATTTGGATCTTGTGTCAATCAGGTTGTGCTATATAAGAAGTGAATGGAATGATTAAATTAGCTGTATGGACATGCTGATAGCTAACGCCATGGACAGAGTTCTTGATTATATGTGAGCCAGGTTTTGAGTTAAATGTTTGTGCACAGTCGTTATGAACTGACCCCAAAAAGTGATGTTTGGATTATCTGATTGATCATTTGGGTTTTTTTGGGTAACATTATCCATGTTGAGATGCTGATGGAAGTGTGTTTTAACCTTTCCCGTACTCCGTGGGTGTGAAATCACCCAGACACGTGTTTTTTGCTCTGTAACTCTAGTAATTTTGAAGCCACTTCCACTTGATTTCATGACTTGTCCCTAATATATTATACTACATATCAACTGAAAATTAATTTTTGTTTTAAAACATAAACAAAGAAATAATTAAACAAATTAATGTCCCAGTACGTCGTGGGTGTGAGAACACCCATACTACCAAAGAAATTTAAAACCTGCACGCCGTAGCCGTGGGTGTGGGGCCACCCCCTACTTACAAAGCTTGCCCCGCCACCCCGCTATGGATGTGACGTCACGCGTGCTTGCTACAGAGAGTTAAGTGTCGCTGTTGGTAAGAAAGAAATTCCTTCCTGCCCACGTTTGGGGCCACCCGAGTTCCGTATGTTTGTCTTTTTCTGCGGGGCGCGTATGCCAAGTGTGAGCAATGTTACGTCATAATCAAATTGGATGAAGTAACATTACGTATTTTTTAAAAAAATAAAAAAAAAAAAACACGTTGGCGTGGTATGTTGCCATTTTAGAACGTCATACTGACAGTGGAGGATCAAGTATTTCTAATGTTTTACCAATTACTCAACACACACGGCGCGGGCCCGTGCGCGTGTATATATGCTGGCCTAGCTCATATCTATTTCATACCCTGAGGGAGAGCGTTTTCTTGCTTGAACCAAGCTTGTAGGTTTTAACCTATTCATTTTAAAATCTATTTTAGGAATGGTATGTCGCTCCCTTGGTTGAGCACTGTTGGCATTTCTGAGTGGCCTTTTTAACTCTGTTTTTATTTTTTATATATATATATATATATATATATATATATATATATATATATTTATTTTAGATATATATATATCTATTATATGTCTTTCCATGCATGCACATACAACACGCACTTTTCTCTTCTCTCTCTCTCTCTCTCTCTGTTTCTCTTTCTCTCTCGCAACAAACATGCAATAATGCTCACATGACACACACAGGATAAACGCACATTCATGCGGCGCCTGTGCACATTAGGGTAGCATGGGTTATAAAACGCCCCCCTTAAGCAAAAAAAACGCTTGCAACTTTCTGGTTGAAGGCACTGAGAAATGCAGTAGGCTCAGACGCTGGAGAAATGCCTACGTACAAACTGCCACTGGACACAAATTGATACCAAATAAAAGAATATGTGATGGGTAGGTGAAAAAATGAAAAAAAAAAAAGTGGCCTTCTTGCCACAACGGGGCAAAAACGCCAACACATGGGGGCAAATCGCCCATTAGTAGGCGTTTTATAGCCCCATGGGGTGTAGCGTTTTGCCCCACCATTAAAATTACGGGAAACCATCAAAAATCTGCCACCACTAAATAGCTGAAGGATTTATATACATGTTGTGTACAGCTATTCTGGTCCTTCAGCTGTTAGTATCATGTCGACAGATCAGTCATCTGAGGATAACAGTTGGTGCAGATTGAATGTGAGTGTGTGTGTGTGTGCGTGTGTGTGTGTTGTGTGTTGTGGGTGTGTGCGCCCGCGAGCGCGCAGTGTGTCGCGTGTGTGTTGTATGTGTGCACGCGCGCGAGAGCGCGTGTGTGCGTGCGTGATATTCTGGTATGCAAACATGTGTGTGCTGGGATGTATGTGTATTCATCATAGGTACACAACACGTCGTCTGTTCGCTCGTGTAAAACGGTTCTGGCTTGTGCTGCGGGGTTGAATGCACATGTGTGTAGTTTTGTCAATTCAATTGCTATTTCCACCTTTTTTGTGTCAGGAAAGTTGGACACTGTGTTTTGGAACGTTGTTCAGCATTTATTCTTGAATAAATTGTAGAGGTGTGTGTGTGGGGTGTGTGTGTGTGTGTTGTGTGTGGGTGTGTGTGTGTGTGGTTTGTGTGTGGTGTGTAGTGCGTGCTTGGTGCGCGCGGCGCACACAAAAATAAATCAGTAGGCACACGTTTTTTTTGTGTGTGTGTCGTGTGTGGTGTGTGTGTGTGTGTGTGTGTGTTGCTGTGTTGGTGTAGGTATGATCAATACACGAATTTACGCACATACACGTGGATATTTTATGAGAAAGAGAGGCTGGGGTGGGCTTGTGGTCGACCTAAATATTGTGTGCATGAAACAGAGCGTCACATATGTTCAGGAGTGGCTGACTGTGAATGCAAGCGAAATTTCAATACTGAGTTTTCATTCAGTGAAGAAGACACACAAATCACGCTGAGCGCTGGCCAAACCACGCATGGCTATGTCTTATTCATTATGTCACGGGGAAAAAGACATTCTCGACTTGTTTTCTGAGACCGCAGGAATCTTATGGGTTGAAATGTGTTCTTACACACTTTGTAGTATAAACCTGCACGAAAAAAACAGCCCATAAGATCCTTTAGAAAATGGCTGCTGTACTGCGACGTGGGAACGCCACAGGCTAAGGGGTCTGTTGTGCCTTATGGTCGTCGGCGTCCTATGGTCGCCGGCGTCCATTTTGGGCAGGGACTTCGGTGCCCTTACGGTCGCCAGCTTCCCATAAGGTCGCGGCGACCGTACGGGCAGAGTTGTAGATATTTTCTGCAGTGAAACTACTGACGTGAACGAATCAGTAAAATAATAATGATGACCTGTTATATGAAGTGCTTTTCTCTCTCTCTCCTCTCTCTCTCTCTCTCTCTCTATCTCTTCTCTCTCTCTCGCTCTCTCTCTCTCTCTCTCTCGTGGGAGTGGAGTGTGTGTGTGTGTGTGTGTGTGTGTGTGATGTGTGTGTGTGTGTGTCTGTGTGTGTGTGTGTGTGTGTGTGTGTGTGTGTGTGTGCGCGCGCGCGCGTGTGGATGGGGGGGGGGGGTGGGGGGGGGCGGGGGGGGGGAGGAGAGGTAGACTTAGTAAAGTGTTCTCTGTGTGTGTGTGTGTGTGTGTGTGTGTGTGTGTGTGTGTGAGTGTGTGTGGTGTACGCGCGCGCGCGCGCGCGTGTGTGGTGCGCGTACGCATGTGTTTCGTTTCATTGGTATACCTCAAGGATGGCGACGACAATATTTTATGATTTGCTGCAGTCGGGAAATCGACTGTTTACTTGGGACATAGGCTATAGAAACCATTTCAACAGGTAGGTATGATGCAGCAGCATGGGCGATCATTGCAAAAGAAGTCGGACGGAGGTGGTAAGTGTGCTGTTCATCTATATTTATTTATTTTATTATTCTCACTAGAAAAAATTCGCTCTCTCGCTCTCTCTCTCTCTCTCTCTTCTCTCTCTCTCTCTCTCTCTCTCCTCTGTCTGTCTGTCTGTCTGTCTGTCTCTCTCTCTCTTCTCTCTCATCTCTCTCTCAAGCTCCAAGCTATTTGTTCTTCTACCATGTGTTACTGGCGCCGCGTTGTACTTACCTTTGCCCGTCTGTCATCGCGTCATTTACCATCGCGACCAAACTTCCTCTCGAAGAACAGCTTGAACGCAAATCAAATCGCAACGAGTGTGTTGTTTTGCGTTCATGTTGTTCTTCGAGAGGAAGTTTGGTCGTCGAGGGTAAATGACGCGATGATGACGGGGCCAGGTGTTAGACAAAACTCGGCGCCAGTAACACGATGGTAGAAGAACGATAGCTTGGAGGCTTGAGGAGAGAGGATGAGCAGAAGGAGGAGAGAGATGAGAGAGAGAGGAATTTTTCTAGTGGATTATAAAATAAATAATGATAAGATGATCAGAACACTTACCAACCTCTCCTACTTCTTTTGCAATGTTCGCCATTGCGCAGCAGTCATACCTTGTTGAAATGGTTTCTAATCAGACTTTGTCCCAAAGAAAACAGTCGATTTCGACTGCAGCAAATTCATATAATTATTTGTCCGGCCCTCCATCTTGAGGTATACAATGAAACGTAAACACATTGCGTACGCGCACACAAACGCGCGCGCGCGCGCGCACACACACACAACACACACACACACAAGACAGCAGAGAGAGAGAGAGAGAGCGTGAGGAGAGAGAGAGAGGTGAGAGAGATGGAGGGGAGAGAGAGAGAGAGGAGAGAGAAGAAGAGAGAGAAAGCATATCATAGTACAGGGTCAATATTTACTAAGTCTCCCTTTCCTTCACCCGCCCCCCCACCTACCACGCACGCGCGCAGCGCCGCACCACACAACCACCACACACACACACACACACACACACACACACACACACACACACACATCACACATGACACACATTACACGAGAGAGAGAGAGAGAGAAGAGATGGAGAGGAGGAAGTGTGAGAGAGAGAGAGAGAGTGAGAGAGAAAAGCACTTCATATTACAGGTCTAATTATATTTACTGAGTCGTTCACGTCTGTATTTTCACTGCAGAAATATTCTACACTCAGTGCCCGTACGGCGCCCGTACGGGCACCGAAGTCCCTGGCCATAAGGTCGCCGGCGACCATATGAGGCCGGCGACATATGGGCCAAAACCCTGCCCATTATGGAACGCCGGCGACCATATGGCGGCGACTTATGGGCACCTACAGCGTCTGTGTTTAAGCTCTGCCCTGCGGCTACTGAAAAATCAGAAGGATTTTTGAGGAAGGGAAGGAATGATGATTTCATACATGCGATAGGTTCGGTACTGTGTGCATATCCCCTTGTTAATGTTTTTTGTCATTTCGTGTCACGTCAATGAAACAGTCACATTTATCATGTGTTTCACAGTGCTCCAACTAAATCAATCACTGCAGTTCTGCTCCAAGATCGAAAAACTTAATCTGTTACATAGTCTCTCTTTATGGACAGGAATTTTAAGTTTATGACCATAGAGATTTAACAATGTTGTTTCAATGAGCACAGGAGGCATATGAATTGTAAAAACACCCACCTCACAAGTGGAATTAGCGAGATCAGCCAAATGGCGGAAGGTCCACTCGATCAGAAGCACGTGGAGGAGGCGGCTCCATTTTAAGGATGTACGGGCTCATGCGCAAACTACTAGTTTGCTGCAAGCGTTAGGCCAGTATCACAGAATGATTTTAACAGGGGTTCTGTTCACCCACACACTCACACTCAACACACACACACACACACACCACACACACACACACACTCACACCACACTACGCCTACGATTCTGAACCACAGGGACTGTAACGAAAAATAATCGGTCATTGCTGCTGCCCATGGACAAAGTTGGAGCTTAATTAAAGCGTCCGATAATTAAGGCTGCGATCACTTTAACTGTCCCACAATCGGCGAGACAGCATGTCCCACAGTTCAATGGGTGGATACACTCCAACCTTCCATTAATCTCTCCTCCCCCCCACTCCACCCCAACCCAGGTAAACGACACTGGTCAGCCAACAGTTCTACCATAACACATGGTAAACACCATCAACGTTGTCCCAGGTGGATAAGGGACCAGCATTTCCGCTCCTCCAGTTTCAAAGTCAGAAGCTCAAAACATGTTATGACTCATCGTTTCAGTTGGTTATTCACTTAAATCCAGTCCAAGTTCTATATCTTTTCTTCTGTGTACGCAGGTGAGCTCTGTGGACATTCCTGTTTATGGACAGGCAGGTATTAATCCCATTCTGCTCAACAGAGGCAGTGGAGTTGTGTTTTGTATGACCGTTTTTTTCGCCATTAAGCAGCCCATATCCCGTCCTTCTGGGAAACAAGCTTATATTATTCTTATATAGTGGCATTCAGGCTCTCTCAAATCCTGGCATCTTCTGATTCGGGGGGGTGTTGCTAGGCCTCTCAGCCTTTGGGCCTGGCCATAGTGTTTCTAGGAAACGCCGGCTTGTTTTTTTGTGTTTTTTTTCTTTAGTGTTAGATAGGGAGGCTTTAGTTAAAAAATCATAATTCTTTGGAACATCTTTTAAAATTTGTTAGTCAAAATTAAACTACATTTGTGAATTCTATTGCCGGATTCATCTGACAGAATGTTGCGCATATTCTGACCATCTCTATGCTCTGTCTAGAATATTTGTGAACGTGTATGAAAAACTTTCCTCTAACGGTCTCACACTATCATATTACTTCACACTGGTTCATTTGCAGCCTCAACTCTCTGTTCCATAGTGAACGTTATGCTCTCTTGCCCCTGTCTCCTCTTCTTCTGCTGGGCTGCTTCTGTCGATTTGTCTTTGGATGACCTTCAGGTGTGGTAACAGCCCTGATATGGCTACAATGGCCCTTTTGGCTGGCTGGGCTGTAAGCAACATCATAACTTAATTATTTCTTCTCGTTGTTCATCTTCTTCTTCTTCTTCTTCTTCTTCTTCTTCTTCAGCAGTTACTTGCCTATTCTGGGCTATAACCTCAGAATGTATATGTCGCTGTGTTGGTGAATTGATTTATACACGGTACATATGTAAATCTAGCTACGAGTGTATTTAGTAAACATCCCACAATTAATCAAATAATCCAAACATCCAAATACTTCTCTGTACTTCCCAAACAAACCCCAACCAATTAACGGAACACAAAAACTACTTGTGTGATAGTGTAAACACACGTAAAAAATACAAAATCTACTAATAGAGTTGGCGGGAAAAGGGCGGTTGTAGATTTAGGTTCATAGTCTTGCAACTTTTGAAATGCATGGTAAAGCTGGCTATAAAGCACTAATTATGTAAGTAACCATGATTTCAGAGGAGCACCTTGCCTAGCTACTAAGATCAGCAGAAGAGATCTCGACCGGCTCAGCACCGCGGCAAGCAAATAACGAAAAACTCAAGAAGAGTAGGACAACTGGATTAAAAGTTTCCCAGCCTGCTTGAATATTGACAGCACCATGCCTACATTTCCAGAATGTTTCCCTTCTTTTTCAGTGTTTTGCTTCCTGACACAATGATGAAAAATAAAAAAATTGATATGCCATACAAGTTAACATAATAAAAAACGACACAAACTTATCTTTTGAATCTTCGTTGACATAGTTTCAAGCAATGACGCCCCGGACGCCATAATTTTCGTCTGTTCACAGGAAGCGTGCGCTTAAATGACGTCATCTCATTTCCCCTGCCTGGGCAGAACGAGAGCAAGATGATCTGGCCGTGTGTGTGTGTGTGTGTGTGTGTGTGTGTTCGGTTACTGGGGTTGTGAGGTGTGTGTCTTAGCTTTTGCGGGGTGTGCGGTAGCGACAATTTGTGGGGTACTATTTCCCTACACCACAACTTTGACCCGTACAATCTGTTGCCAAAAAATGCTATGGGGATGTTGCTGATGTTTCTTTTTCATCTACTGTAGAAGAACGTTTTCCTGCTAGGATCAACACACACACCCACACACACACAACACACACACCCACACAACACACACACACATAACTCACCAGTCTCACTTACCTACCTACCTAATTTACGATAAAAGCAATGTATGGGGCAAAAGGCCCAATGAGGGGCAAAAAGCCACGCTAGGCGTCTTGCCCCGGTGGAAGGTGTGGGTTTGTTTGACCCCCAGATGACCTACTGTGAACAGAACGGTCAGACAGCGGGAAGGAGGGGATGGAAACAAACTGGGCGCCAGGAAGAATCACTCTAGCATGGGAGTTGAAAATATTCTTAATCAGTATGGAATACAAAGCTTTTCTTTTCATTTGTTTCATGTATGAATATTCTTAAAATGAATAATATAAGAAATTACTGAAAAAAACAGCCAAAGAAACAAAGAAAGTCTGTTAAAACAGACCGTTTAAGTTGGGTGGGGAGTTCTCTTTCCCTGTCAGAAGCGTTCTTTCTTTGAGTCAGGATTCAGGTTAATGTATCACGTGGTGTGCTTACATCACTGTTTCCGAAATACGGGGGATGGGCGTTTGATCCACTAGGCGTGTTTTGCCCCATGTACCCTATTACATAAGAAAACATAACAACAACGAACAAACCGTTTCTTGACGCAAGTGCAGACTCTATCTCTATAGAAGTCAATTTGCATGACGTACGGCAAGGTCTTGCTTCTCGAAAAAAACCAGGGGTTACTGTACACCCACGGCGTACGGCGTAAGGGGTTGTTCCAACACAAAAACCATGGGTTTACTGTAACCCACGGCGTACGGCGGGGGTTAGTTTCACTACACAAAAAACCATGGGTTACTGTACATCCCACGGGTAGGGCGAGGGTTTAGCTCTATACAAAAAAAAAACCATGGGTTACTGTAACACCACGGCTTACGTCCGAGGGTTTATTTACACCTTTTAGAAAGCATTGTTTTCTGCACACCCCAGAAGACAGCGCGCAATATTTTAGGCGACGTACGGGATAAGGTTAAAGCATAGAGATAGTAATGTTATGTCGACCCGTGCAAACTGAGTTTGTTTTATCCAATCGGAGAACATTCGTCCTGGAGAAAATGTTGATTGGAACAAACATTCTTAGGTACGGGGGGTTTGTAATGTATGAGTCGGACGATGTTCTCGAGCATTTAGGCAAATTAAGGGTAGTTGCTGTTGTTGAGAGCACGTTCCTTGGGTCGCAAGTAGTGCGAATTCAGCATCACAGGGGGGGGATACCCGGTGTATAATGAATGGAGGGAGAGTACTGGGGAAGTGTTTCGCATGTCCGAGGGATAGTGACAAGGCGTTGGCGACCTGCCAGTCCTGGGTAGAGAAGAGGGTCCATATGAGCACTGGCTATTCAAATGGGCTCTCCCGTGGGCCTGAAAGGATAGAGGCGAGAGTGTCAGGTGACCATCACGGGTAGGGTGACCGTCAGACTGCGGCAGAGAGAGTACAGCCGGACCATTCAGTCGTCTTGTTCTGAGGAAGGAATGGAAGGCTAGCGCCCCTATCGAGTGGTTTTGCGCCTTGTTGTCTATGAGGTAGTAATTACTTGAAGCATCAGTCAATGGCTGTAGAGAGGGTCCAGGCTGTTAGTTCAATGGGTAGCTTGGGGAATCGAACTTGTGTTTGAATAGGAGGTTATGCATTAAACAACTGGGTAACCAGCGGGTAGCAGCTGTTGGCTGTGTGATGTATGTGAGGTGACTAGTGATTCATTGTGATAAAAATAACTTGGGGGGGATTTATTGGTAAAATCCCGTGTGATGTGTGTGTGCCAGTGATTCCATTGGTTGAGCGTTAACTCGGGTTCTCTCTTTCTTTGAGAACGAATATAAGGTGCTTGGAAAACCAGGATGATGTGTGACTCACTTAAAGGAAAGTGAATCGCCGTCTTGCTGAAGGCCTCAAGAAAATACAGAGTGAAGCTGAATTTGTTAGCTGTCGCATCGTGTTCCTGGGTGGGGACGTATGACAGTGGAGGTTTGCAGTAGCCTCGGAGCCGACGACGAGAAGAATTGTCTCCCGTGTGGGGTACGGTTGACAGCAAAAGTGGACAGCCTGTTGGTGCCTAGACAGGAGCTGCCAGACAACGGTGGGGTGTTTGCAAGCCAGAGAAGACCTGTGGGAGAGGCCGACAGGGCCTTTCCGTGGAGAGGGCGAAGTACGGAGGGGGGGCTGGAGTCCGGGAGGACTCGGTGTGGGGGTGCGACTCCAAGCTACGTTGCCAGTGTCCCCCAATGGGATTTGGCCAATCGGGAGATCCACAACGGGTGGCGACTTCAGCTCCGTGGTCGTACAGTGGATGAGAGAAACTGACGATCAACCAAGGAATGCTGGCAAGTTAGGACGTTTATTTGTCTTAAGGTTATAAGGGTTGCAACAGAATAGTGGAATATTGTCTTTCCTGGCTAAGTAAAATACCTGAGAACAGGGGATGCGATTTATGATATTGTCTGTATGCTGTTTACATGTTGTATGATACAGATAGTTGTGTTGTGTAAGTGACGGGTGGGGGCTCGGAGTCAAGTTGAATGTAAAATGTTGATTATTTTCTACTGAAATGTTATTGGTTTTCCGTCCATTTGTGCTTAGGGCCCGATGTGTGTGGACAGAGGGCGTGTGCCTTATTGCGAGTGCGCATTTGGTTAGTGAAAGCGTAAATACTTCGGTCTATAACCCCTGCATCCCTGAATATGAAAATTCATATTTTAATAAGCAAGGGGGAGCGTCGGGAGGACCCGTCACCAATGATGATGATGATGATGATGATGATGATAACGATGATGATAGTTAATTGGTGGTGATGATGAGTATCTCTGGTTACGTAACTGGTATCAATCAACAAACGATTGTTTTTTGTTTTGCACGAAAAAAGGCGTATGAATCAATGATTATTTGTTTGGGCCGGCTTCCCTCTGAAAGGCATACAATTCCTAGACCACAAAAGTCATACACGTAAGAAAAAGTGGATAAGAAACCACAAAATTAACAACAAAGAAATACTGACTAATTATACATAGAGGGGGGCTTCATAGAGAAAGCTTTGTATGACGCAGAGCATTAAAGTCGTTAGAGTATACGTTTTTCTCTATAGCATTCTTTCATAACGGACAAGGCATTCTGATATGTAAAGGGACATCTGCATGTCGTACTGTGACAGCCATCCCAAATTAAAACCTTGTTTTTTACTTATGAATTCCCGTGCATATCAAACAAAACAAAGTTTTTACAGTTTGTTGACGATGTAAATTTTCTACGCAAAATCTGTACTTCTTCTGAATATGTTCGTTCTAACTCTATCACCTCTTTTCGTTTTCCCACACGTTGATTCAATTATACATAATGAAACCCATTTTCAAACGAAAATGCACGAATACTGAGAGCCATGACTTATTTCTAGGCGTTCTAAACCAGCAACACTTCATGTTTTTTTGAGAGGCCAACTGTTTGTTATGATTCATCTCCAAACATTTCAAACCCGTGTGAAATATACTGTATGGACGCGTTTCAATCAGTCGAACATTGACCCATCTCCTCATGACCACACACATACAAAACACACACACACACACACACACACACACACACACACACACACACACACACACACAACCACACACACACACACACACACACACTCACTCACTCACTCCACTCGCACACACACACACACACACACACACACACACACACACACACACCACCACCACGACACCACCACCACCACCACAGCACACCACTCACACACTCACACACACACACACACAGACACCACACACACACACACACACACACACACACACACACACACACACACACACACAGAGGGGAGACAGGCAGACTGAAACAAAGAGAAAGGGCGGGGAAAGGGGGGGGGGGGGGGCAGAGAGACAAAGTGCACGTGAGAGAGAAAGAGAGGGTACGGAAAGCGACTGACACTGATTCTATGTGGTTACCATACGCGCGCAAACGTGGCGCACGCACGCGCACCGCGCACACACACACACACACACACACACACACACACACACACACACATAATATATATATATAAATAAAATATAAAAACTATAATATATATATATATATATATAAATAATATATGTCTATATATATATGTTGTGTGTTGTGTGTGTGTGTGTGTGTGTGTATGCATATATATATATATTGTCATGAGTCGGCCGAATGTTCTCGAGCATTTAGGCAAATTAAGGTAGTTGCTGTTGTTGAGAGCACGTTCCTTGGGTCTTCAAGTGTGCGAATTCAGGCATCACCAGGGGGGATACCCCGAGTCGTATACTGAAGGAGGGAGAGTACTGGAAGTGTTTCGCATGTCCGAGGGATAGTGACAAGGAGTTGGCGACCTGCCAGTCCTGGGTAGAGAAGAGTGTCCACTTTGAGCACTGGCTATTCACTGGGCTCTCCCGTGGGCCTGAAAGGAAGGCGATCGGGTCAGGTGACCGTCACGGGTAGGTGACCGTCAGCCTGCCGGCAGAGTACAGCGACCATTCAGTCGTCCCTGTTCTGAGGGATGAATGGAAGGCTGCGGCCTATCGAGTGGTTTGCGCCTTGTTGTCTATAGAGGTAGTAAATACTTGAAGCATCAGTCATGGCTGGTGGAGAGGTCCAGGCTGTTAGTTCAATGGGTAGCTTGGGGGAATCGAACATGAGTTTGAATAGGAGTTATGCATTAACCACTGGGTGCCCAAGTCTTTGTTGGCGCTAGCAGCTGTGGTGTGTGTGTATGTGTAGGTGACTAGTGATTCCATTGGTGGAATAAAAAATAACTTGGGGATTTATTGGTACAAATCGTGTGATGTGTGTGTGCCAGTGATTCCATTGGTTGAGCCAGTTAAACTCGGGTTCTCTCTTTCTTTGAGAACGAATATAAGGTGCTTGGAAAACCAGGAAGTGTGTGACTCACTTAGGGGAAAGTGAACTCGCCCGTCTTGCTGAGGGCTCAAGAAAATACAGCGTGAAGCAGAGGTTAGCTGTCGCCTTGTTGTCTCCTGGGTGGGGACGTAAGACAGTGGAGGTTGCTGTAGCCTCGGAGCCGACGACGAGAAGAATTGTCTCCCGTGTGGGGACGGTCGACAGCAAGACGTGTCAGCCTGTTGGAGCCTAGACAGGGAGCTGCCAGACAACGGTGGGGTGTTTGCAGCCAGAGAAGACCTGTGGGAGAGGCCGACAGGAGCCCTTTCCGTGGAGAGGGCGAAGTGCAGTGGAGTCCGGGAGACTCGGTGCGAGGGTGCAACTCAAGCTACGTTGCCAGTGTCCCCCAACTGGGATTTGGCCAATCGGGAGGACACAACAGTGTGGCAGCTTCAGCTCGTGGTCGCACAGTGGGATGAGAGAAACTGACGGTCAACCAAGGAATGCTGGCAAGTTATGGACGCTTTATTTGCTCTTAAGGTTATAAGTTTGCAAACTGAGTCTTTCCTGGCTAAGTAAGAATAACTGAAGAACAGGGATGCGATTTATTAAATTGTCTGTATGCTGTTTACATTGTTGTATGATACAGATAGTTGTGTTGTGTAGTGACGGGTGGGGGCTCGGAGTCAAGTTAAATAAAAGTTGATTATTTTCTATGAAATATTGTTGGTTTCCCGTCACCTTTGTGCGGGCTCGATGTGAGTGACAGAGTGCGTGGGCCTATGCGAGAACGCATTTTGGTTGTGAAAGCGTAAATACTTCTGTCGATAACCCCCTGCATCCCTGAATATGAAAATCATATTTTAATAACGAGGGGGAGCGTCGGAGACCCGTCACACACATATATATATATATATATATATATATATATATATATATATATATATAATATATAACAGAAAGAGAAAGAGAGAGAGAGAGAGAGAGAAGAGAGAGAGAGAGAGAGAGAGAGAGAGAGAGAGAGAGAGAGATTGTATACCCGTAGTCTTCCCGGTAAACAACGGCCATAACAATTCACATTAGATTATCAATGTCCGGATGCACTTTTAGGCCTACGTTTTTCCCGCTTTCTGATCACAGTCTTAGCACAACCGTTTAAATGACTCATCGAAAGCAACTCTGTCTGTCTATCTGTCTATCTGTCTGTCTGTCTCTCTGTCTCTCTTCTCTCTCTCTCTCTCTCTCTCTCTCTCTCATCCTCTCTCTCTCTCTCTCTCTCTCTCTCTCTCTCTCTCTCTTTGCGTGCGTGTATGTACGCCTGTGTGTGGGGGGAGGGGGGGGGGAGGGAGAGAACGAGAGAGAGAGACTAGACAGACAGACAGACAGACACGACAGACGACAGATGGACAGACAAAAAGACGGACAGAGAGATGGACATGTAGATGGACGGGCAGACAGGTAGACAGACGGACAGACAGACAGACAGAGAGAGTGAGAGAGAGAGAGAGACAGGGACAGAGAGACAGAGAGACAGAGACAGAGACAGACAGACACAGACAGACAGAGTAAAGTTACAACAGGATTCCCGGATTACGCAATCGCTGGGGCGTCCTGTTTCATTCACAGGGCTGTGAAGTGGGACCCTACATGAAAAAAAAAAAGGAAAAAAGAAACAGGTAGTCTCGCCATCTAGCCCTGGCGTCTTGTCTTACAAGTTATTAAAGATTCAGAACACCACAAAGGTTAGACCCACCATCCCCACCCCTCGTCAACCCATCCACTTCCCGATTCTCACCTGCCCCCCCCCCCCCCCCCCCCCCCCATCCCTCCCCCCCCCTTCCCAGCCCCCTCTCCCTACTTCTCCATCGCCTTCCCGCTTAAACCGGATCCTTGTGATCGACAAGTGTCTCTTCTTACAGTTTTATACCCCGTGTTGTACAAAATGGATGCACAGAATGTCGTGTGGTGTGCTCACTTGTTTCCACGGAAAGTTTAAAGAAGGCTTACATGCAAGTGAGTGATCAGGTGTCTATCTGCTGTCATGAATTGATGCACCAAATTTATTTCCATCAGTCAAAATCAGTCAGTCAATAGAATTTCTGCTTATTTCATAGTATTTCGGCCAGTCAATCCGCCTAGTTCTCTCTCTCTCTCTCTCTCTCTTTTCTCTCTCTCTCTCTTCTCTCTCTTCTCTCCTCTCTCTTCCTCCGTCTGCCAAAACATGTCAATCACTGCCGTCCTTCAAATCAGCAGTACTTAAACATTTACTTGAACAAAAAAATCTAACCTTTTGATCATAGTCTCAACGCCCTACTTTTAGCTTGCCTCTATATTAAACTAATGAAAATGTGTGTGTTGTGTGGTGTGTGTGTGTGTGTGGTGTGTGTGTGTGTGTGTGGTGGATGTGGGGTATGCGCATGCGTGCGTGTATGTGTGGGCGTGTGCATGCATGTGAGCGCGCGAGCGTATGTGTTTGACTGTGTTTGTGTAATTTTGTAATGGATTTTTTTTTTTTTTTAAATAATTATTATTCTTATTACTTTGTTTTTGTTAATATTATAATGTTGCTATAAATATATATATATATATATTTTATATATATATATAATATATATATATTTTATATATATATATATTTTTTTTTTTTTTTTTTTTTTCCCATTGTTTCTGTCATTATTAATATGTGCAGTTTGTTTAGTTGAATGTTGTAGAATAGCAAGGACAGATTGGAAGAATAGGCACTGCCTAAAATCTCTATCCTTGAGTAATAAAGTTTTTGAGTCTTGAGTCTTGAGTCTCTCTCTCTCTCTCTCTCTCT